>CM034051.1:9131441-9273683 GCA_019804595.1 Bruguiera parviflora
GGGTGTATGAGAGCCGTCTCCCACATCGGATAGGAAGAAGAGAATTTTGAGTCATATAAACGTGAGTATTGCACACTCTAAAAGATTATCTTTTGAGAGAGAGTAATCACCTCGTGACATTAATGACTAAGCAATTTATGGAGAAAGTAGTTTCTAGTGCCCCAGCATAGCATTTTCGTCCATTGCGAGTAAATTTGCATAATATTAGCACTAATGTCTCAAAAGGGGCAACTTAAAGATAAAGTAGGAGTTCGACCCCTCATCTCACACACCTCACACAAACATCCCACCAATTTTTTCAAAAGAATGGGCGAGAAATTGAGAGGAAAATTGCATTAACTAGTTCTATTGGCTTAATTAAGGTGCGATTATTTAAGTGTGGGCAAAGAGGTTTATTTAGACTTATTGTTACCCTAGGCACAGAAGAATGAGCAGCTGTGATCTTACCCTTATTGTTGCATGCGTAGAAGGTGAGGTGAAAACAGAATGAGAAAAAAAACTAATTTTTTTTATTTTTTATTAAAAATATTTATAATTACTTTTTTTTTTAATTTTCTTGTTTGAATAAAATAAAACAAAAAATAATTTTTTAATAGACATAATAAATTTATATACTATATGTATATAATATTAATATATCAGTATTGTTCAAATTGAGAGAAAATCGATAATTTTTTAATTTTTTGAAAAGAAAAATTATATGATAATATTTACTTGATTTTAAAATATTTTTAGTAAAATTGTTATTTTAAAATATTTAATATTAATTTAATAATTAATTTATTATTTATATTTATATTTTAATAAAAATTAAAATTTTATTATGTTTTTAATTTATCTAATTTACTTAATTATAATTAATATAATTTATTTAATTTATACTAATAATTTTTAATATATATTTAAAATTTAAATAATACAAATATTCATAATAAAAAATTAAAAATAATAATTAAAAATTAATTATGAATTCTTTTTTTCTTTTTTAGAGAGGAAAAAAATCTAAATATCTTCTATCTTATAATTTAAATATTTTTTATTCTCCTTTTTATTTCTTGAAAAGAAAAAAAAATTACTATCATTTTTTTAAATAACACTAATAATTTAAGTTTTTTTATGTTTCTTATTTAAATAAAATAAAAAATACACTTTTGATCAATTCCCAAATTATGAAAAATAAAAATAAAAAAGGTGAAAAAAAAAAGCTAATTCCAAAATTTTCTCTTTGTTTTCTTATTAAAGCAGTTGGTCGACATCATTACATCCAACGCGGCGTGTATGCATCTATTAATTAGTGCCTTCCTGTTCTTGGCATGGTTTGTAACCCAACATACTTCAAGTTGGGAGATCTTTGAAAGGTTGGCACCTCATCTGGTAGTGGTGTAAACCAATTTCATCTATCAACTGGAAATAAATCTAAATATTGAGTTCAATCTGCAAAATAACGAGCTAGATAATTTGTATAGAAGGGATGAATGTGCACCTATTGCTTGATTAACTCATCTCTTGCAACTAAGTCATTTGACCCATCAATATGTTGTTCATGTTGGTAAATGACACTTTGCTGTCATGTTTCAAGCTTCAAGGTTTTGGAAGACTAAAAGATCACCTAGGCCCTTGAAAAAAAATTGTCATATTATGGAAGCTTGTTTAGGCTATTCACATGCATGAAATTGCTTTTTTTTTTTTTTTTTTTGTGTAATTATTGTTTCCAAAAGACTACAAAATGAGCTTAAAAAAGTTGATCAATCTTTGGATGGGTAAGGGTATATTAAGTCATCGGATTTAAGCCTAAAGGCCATCCCTGATACATCATTGCACGACTTGTGTGGCCTCCAAATAATGCCACTATCAGTAAAAATTTCATTGCAAGTACTCGGGTAAGACTCACATGTGCCATCAAGAACTACCAGGTTCATGCAGGAAACCATATGGCTCAACTTCATCAAGAATGAGGCTAAGACTAGTGCTGGTTTTGATAGAGTGGGTCAGATTCAGGTCGATAATATCATGATAATCAGGTAAAGAACAACATGGTTTTGGGGGCCTAAACCAAACCATATCCCACTCGGTATTAAAATTTTAAGGGTGAGTTATGTGATTAAGGAATGATAAAAATAATAAGTAATATATGAATAGAATCATTAGAAATTTAATATTTTAATATTTTGAATTCAAATATAATATACATTAAAAGTAAAAGAAAAAAAAAAAAGAAAGGAAATGTTATAAAAGACCGGTATCCCAGTTTGCTTTCACAAAGCCTCCACAGAAGTATCTATCCTGACAGCTCTGAAAGCGGAGAATGATCCTAATGATGAGCATCATATTGTCCGTATCTATGATAATTTCGTGTGCCAGCAGCACTTTTGCATATGTTTCGAGTTGCTTGGGGATTTACCACTGAGCACCGTGGCAGCATATTCCAGGCAAATCCTAAAAGGGTTGTGCTTGCTCAGAGAGGCTGAGATAAATCACGCTGATTTGAAGCCAGAAAACGTTCTCCAATGTTCAAGTGCACAGCCAACAGGAATCAAGATCATTGACTTTGGATTGTCATGCATGGAAGATAGCATCACTGACTTGTATATCCAGAGTCGCTATTACAGAGTTCCGGAAGTGTTCGAGGGAAAGAAGTACGACACGGCTATCGACATGTGGTCGTTTGAAAGTTTTGACGTATTAAAGAGTAACAAGACAGTTCCATGCAGTGAGGAGGAGGAGGAGGAGGAGGAGGAAGGGAGCCTCGGAGAACTGATTCATAACCACCCTTATGGACAGAATTCTGCTACAAACGAACGAGAATTGCGATTGATGCTGATTGATTTCTTAAGGGGCATCCACCAGCTTGATCCCCAGAAGCGGTGCACTCCTGCCGACGCATTAAGACACCCTTCTGCGAAAGGACTATTTGAACAGTGAATTGAAGTTTGACATGCTACCAGTCAGAAGTCATCGTAAAATTGCCAGTGCTTTGAACTCCTTTGACAATTTCATTCTTTTGTTGTGATTTGTACATGCACTAAACAGATAAATACTTTCCTTATTGTTTTTCTCTCGATTGGTGTCATTGTTAGGAATGCTAAAACAATGGGCAACGAGCCATTCCTTTTCTGCCTGTGAAAAAACTAAACATTTTCCTCTTTTTGTAAAGATTTGGGGTCATAATTTGTGACTCACAGCACTCAATGGTTCTCACTCTTCATCCATTGCAATCCAACATTTGAGAAACCATCTAGTTTTATATAAATTTATTTTATTATTTCTCATTTTAAAATAAATTTTACTTGAAATTATCTAACTGAATTATATAAATAAATAAATAAATAAAACAAAAATTTGCTACAACCGGTTAACACTGAGGTGGGCCGACGTAAAAAGAGTGAAAAAGGAGACCCAGTAGCCCAGGAACCTCGGCCCAACTTTCATTCTCATTTATTCTTTAACGGGTCAACTCTCTTTCCTCTGTCTCTTTCTTCTCTGCAAAGCTCTGTGAAGCAACTTACCTGCGGGTCGCTGCTGAATCCAATAACGCAATTCGCGTCTCCGTTTCGGATGGTACTATTGAATTTCTCTGTTCTTCTCCCTTTTTCTCCCTTTTTTTTTCTTATTCCGTGTTTTCAACTTTATGAGTTTCTGATCCATAGTCCTCAAGCGAAACCTGGGAAAATTGGGGTTCTTGACATGTGATTATCTGAAATTACATATTTTAGCTAAATCATTGTGATGGGGTTTTAGTTTTAGAGTCAATTTGGGATTAATTATCGTCATGGGGTTTGTTTAGAATGATTATGTAGGTTTCTTCAGGTGTGTTAGTTATAGCAGTTGGGAAAGGAAGTCAACATTTTCTAGTTTTTTATTTTCAACTTGAGGATATTGGTGTTTTACATGTTAATCTTAAAGCCAACTAAAATTTAGTGGTTGGATCCAGTGTAACTGTTGCTCTATATCATTTGGATAGCATGCAGGTTGTAAAATCTACCCTTGGGATCCCTAAATGAGCTAAAGATACAGACTTTTGTATTTCTAATTTGCTATTATACCCATGTAGTGGTTTATGAACTAAAAAAAAAATAGAAAAATTTTCAATATGCTTTATGTTTCTCTTAGTTTGGCAATGCTTCCAGTTGGGCTGTTTGAATGACTGTGCTCCTGTTATTTGGTAGGATGATTGCCATTTATTCTTGATAAACTGATAGAAATAAAGGTATACTTTGTGTCTATGCTTCTCAGGACCTGGTGTGTTAGAATGTGTTTCTTAGGATGGTAGAAGCTATTGCAGTTTAGGATGCTACATGTGTTTCTCAAATATAATCTCTTGAATAATTGACTTTCAACCTTTGGTCTTCAACTTGTGATATTTTGTTGGTGATTTGAGTACACACATGTGCCTCTTGTTGTTAACAGGGCAACTAATCTGAGTAGCTCATCTGCTGATTATAAAAGTGCCTGTGTGAGTGGTTCATTTATGTCCATTTTTCTTGCAAAACTTCTCATTCGCTGTTTCTTTTGTGCTCCTTTGTAGGCTAATAGGCACACCATAATTCTGATTCAGACTTCACCAAGCAGAGCAACTAGAACATTCATGGACTATGATTCAATTAGTCAAGCTATGGATGGTATGTTGTACATAATTTGTCTATCAATTGTGCCATTAACATTTTGTTGTCATCATCTGTTTGTTTATTGTGTCCAAGTAATGCCACTGTTACTAACTGTTGATAGTCAACTCTCTAGTGATTGCCTTGAAACTTGTAGGTAGGGAAAATCTGGTACTTTGTAAGCATTAAGGGCTTACTTTATGTTCAAGTCGCCAATTTTGCGATCGCCTGTTGAAAGCAAGCACCTACCATGCAAGGATCTGACAAATTTACTTACAGATGAATTACTGTTGCTTTTTTCAGCAGATATTCCTTTCGATGCTTAATATTAAAGAGATATTTCTGCCAACGTAGTTACACCATAAAGTTATACATTTCTTATGCTGATCTGTTAGTCTGTTCTTCAACTTTCCTTGCTTTTTCTTCTCATCTGTGTTTGATTAGTTGTTTTAGTTTATTTGTTAGTTTGCTCTTTTGCTTCTTAACTTTTGCGTGTGTGTGTGTGTGTGTGTGTGGTGCTTATTCTTTGGAAAGCACAGAAGAATGAATTGACATCTCACATCCAGACTGAAATTTTGCCTTCCTTGCAAGCTTAATATCTCTTGTACCTCTTGGTTGGCACTTGGATTTTCTTTGTTATTAATGTATCAGCGGTACTTGCACTTAGTTATATATGTGGTTGCCTGAATCTCATTTATACCTAATTTGAGGCTTTTCTTGTGGCTTATGTAGGTGTCTGTGGACTATATGAGAGGAAACTTAAGGAATTATATCCAGCCATGAGAAACATCAATTATGACATTTCAGATCTCTACAATTTCATTGATGGGCTTGCAGACATGAGTGCATTAGTGTATCGCTTTCTCTCTCTCTCTCTCTCTCTCTGTGCCTCTCATGTGTTTATATTTGTGGTTTTTGTGCCTCAGCATGTGCACATTCCATTGCACTTAAGAGGCTGGTTGACCCACTTTGCATGCCTGTGATGGATGGGCAGTGAGGATTGGTGAATACAAGATAAGCATCCTAAGTTCCCACCGGGGAATATTTGTGGGTTAAATAGCTGAAATCATTCCTTTTTTGACTTGTAAAGGAATGCAGCATTATGTACCGACCGTAATCCTTGTGGTTACATGCCAATGCCCTCTTTGCTAAACTAAATGCATATTGCTTATTTCTGGCTTGCAGTTTTGATCACTCTGTTCAGGCTTATCTTCCGTATGATAGACGATGGATCAAACAGAGGACACTTCAGCACCTTAAGAAACAAGTGCATTGACCGAGATGTGATTTGTGGCATGCCAATTACTATGGTAACCTGGATTGATTTGAGCATAAAGAGGATTGTTACGGGGTATAGAATTAAGGACTCAGAGGTTGTTCTCTTGATTCCAAGGTAATTTATGTCGTGTGTGTGTACACAATCTCTCACAACATCTTAAATTCAGGCATGTAATAGTTTTTAAGAAATGGTGGCTGCCGCTGTTTGAAAGGGGTATTTGTTGCAAGTATTATTTTGCCTGGGAAACCAGGCATTGGATTTGAGTTATGAAATTGTATGTTGTTCTATGATAGGCCATTTATTTTATCGTATTCTTTTGTCTGTCCCTGCCAAAATTTGAACCCCAGTTGCTGGAACTAAGAATCCAGTTACTCTACCGCGGTCTGGTGGCATCTTAATTATGTTTGTTTGAACTTTGAATGCATTTGGTTTAATTGCTAGAGATTTTTTCTTTTGACAGAAAAGAAAAAAGGAAAAAGAAAACTCAAGAAGTATGGTCGGTCAAATTTGATGAAATCTATTTGCCTTTGTAATTTTTTTTTTTGTCCCGGTTACTAGGTGCAAGGGTAGTTCACTTGTATGGAATTTTTGCCTTCTGGTCTTACCCTCAATTTTATTGTCCAAAAATAGTCATGCTTGCGAGTCCTTTTGGCTGGTGCATGCGATTTAGTTCTTCTCTACCATGCCAAGCTTCATAAAATCTCATACGAATTGAGTTGAAAGCAAACTTGAAAGTGTTAATGTTCTTCCTAGCAGCACCTTCCAACTCTACGTGCTGTGGCACAACGTTCTGTATGATGTTAAAGGTAACAATAAGCATGATTGTAGGAAAAAATATCCGTAAAGTTTGAAGTAACTCGATGCATGCTGTAAAGGGGTGGGCGGTTCATATGCATTTTTACTCTCGTTATACACGATTTCATAACATGATCATTCTCAAATGCGCATCGATCGGTTGGAGCATTTTTGGATAAAATGGGTTGATGGGTGGCTGGTTTACCATGACTCTGATTTCAACGGATTAACATTGTAATTAATGTTTTTGAGAGAAAAGGGAGGAAGAGGAGCACCTCCAACTACTGAATAACATAGCAAATGCAAAGAATTCTGAAATTCTTAACCAAAAAAACCAAAAAAAAAAAAAGTTATGTTCTTTGTTCAGAACTTGAGTAAGGGGCAGTTTTTTCTTGGAGGGCCCTTTTGTAACGAATTGGATTTTTTTTTTTTTTTTCTGAGGAACAAACTGAGAGATAATTGGATTTGGTTAAATAAAGTGTGGTTTGTAAACAAGGTTCGGTTTTCTAGCAAAGTGCGGAACATGTCATCAGAGGCTCCCCTCGGAAGTCTGCTATACCATATCAATGTATTTTCCCAACTAGTGATATTAAACAAAAACCAAAAAAAAAAATGGGGGGGGGGGCAAAATCAAATGGTCCTAAATTCTTACTAACTTAATGCCTCTTTGCTTTTAATAACTTATTCCATTTTAGCTTATATTATCCACTCCACATTTCTTAATTGGTAAGAGTTGGACTACATTGGTGTTATATCTCATGCAAGCATAGGTGGCACGACCACTTCGCCTTGGAGCCTAAAAAAAAAAACCAAAAAATTTACATAGCCTCGCAATTGCAATGTGTAATGGTGAATTGGATTTTGAATAAACATGACCATCGTGGCATACAGCCCAATTGTGAAATTCTTGTTGGATTTTCCGGAGAAATTGTTGCATTCCTTTGTTATTCAATTTCTAAAACACCCAACATTCTTGTTGCTGACATTTTTGAGACTACCTTTGTATATCTTCTTTGTATTTGTTCTTGCATACCCTGGATCCGGTAAAAGTCTCATAAACAACACCCGCATTCTAGACTTTGTTCAGAATCAATTCGTGTGCATAGTTCAATTATAATTGTGATAACTCACAGTTTGATGCAACTTTTGTTTTTTTTTTTTTTTTTTTTTTTGGTGCGAAAACCTGAAAACAAAAATTAAACCCCATTGGGGAAAAAAGAAAAAAAAAAAAAGAAAAAAGAAGAGCTTCCATAGCCAGCCTATTAGGGGCTCCAACTCATTAAAAAGGGAATTATAACTGAATTCAATTTTCCTTCTTTGCAATGAAAACATTTCTCTGAAATTGCCAAGTAGCTTCTAGATATAATGTTCTGTGAAGTAGAATGTAATAATAAGCACAACCATAGCAAGCAAATATGGGTTTATTTGGGACTGTAGTTACAATTTGTAAACCTGTGTTATGGGTCAAATCCAAATAAGTTGGTATTTGGTAACATCTAAAATTCATGTTCAGCAGAAACCCACCACAACTCAAACTTAAATTTCAGAGGTGCTGTGCTTTGTTGTAACAAGGAAATGTGCCATATATGCATGGGAAAGCACACTAGTGACTAAAAACCATAAGCAACATCAACAGGCTGATATTTTCCTAAACTAAGCCTATGTTTTGTTTTCTTACACTAAGCATGAAGATGGAATTAACCAAAATAGGATTCCATCAGAGTCTATCTCCAAGTCCTTTGAGAAAAATCCACAATGAGTGATACACATTCCTTTTCAATATACATTCAGAATTTTTCCTCAGTTCTAAACTTCAGCTCTTCTGTTTCATTATTTTCCATTCGCTTTGGTGTTAACCCTGACAAAAGCATTGGCACAGTTACATATTAGTGTAAGTCTAGAAGAGAAATATCATGTCTCTACCATACAGAAAATTAAATTTCTATAACATCAATGTATTACTGATTTCTGTCAATTGAAATACAGACTATGCCGCAGAGAGCACAACACTGTTATTCTATTCTACATCATTTGCTTGACAAGGTAATCCTGTAGGCTACATCTAAAAGAAGGAGAGGAATTTTGATCCTAATGAGAGGGATCAACTAACAAACAGGCTACTATTCTTCCAAAGGAAAAAGGTAGTCCATTCTACAACTTTGGTCCTTCTAGTTGTCAGATCATTTCTTCTACGAGAAGATAAAATCCAAGGAAAAGTTAAGAGAGTTCCTCTTTTTAGCAAGTAAGGACCCTTTGTGGAAGCAAACTAACTTCTAGTGGAAGAGATGGGTTCAGCAGGATTCAAGTTATGCGAGAGTTTTTCCAAGGTGTCCAATAGAAAGAATCAAGCAAATACCGTTTCTTGAAGTAAACATCCCACTTCTTTACCTCTTCTTCTGATTTCCTTCCAACTGTGTCATCTCACGCTTGTTGCTTCGATGAGCAGGCCCTGGACTAGCATTGATTGGAACAAGGCTTCTCACACAAATAATTGCAAAGAAATTGCCAGAAACACAGCATGCACTCTCTGATCTGCTATTTGCTTGGTCATACCAATAAAGAGAACAACCATTTTGTACAAATAAAATTCTATCACTGATCGTTGAGAAACATAAAGGTCTAATTTTATAACAGAGCCCATTCTCTGCTGGGATAGAACACAATTTAGTCCATGAGTCTTTCACCCCATATTCTTTCATCATCCATATCTCAAGATCCTCGCTTTCAACTTTGCAACCCATAGAAAGGCATCCTCCCAAGACCCCCAAGACAATTCCATGACTATTATCTGGTGTTGGTAGCATACGAAACTTCTCATCATTGAGATCAAAGGCAACAATCCAATAGTCCCAATTGCTTCTAATTTTAGCAACCACCCAATGCAGACAGGTAGCAACAAGAGTACCAAAGCCCTGCAACTTCACAGAACCATAACCATCAGGAAAATTCTCAATCGTTCTAGCAGAATTTTTTACCAAACTGTACACTGTAACTCTCGAATATGTTCCTCCATGATGCAAAAATATTGCAACCAGCTTGTAATCATCACTTGTGACATCATATCCAAATCCAGTAAGCAGAGATTCACCACGTCTGCGCTCTCCCCAGAACTTGGCCAGCAATTGGTGTTTTCTAGTTGAAGGGTTCCACAATGCCACCTCCGTTCCATTGTACAAAGCAATCAAGCCATTACAAGAGCCGATTACATCACTACAGCTCTTCCATTGCAATACTCTTCTAATTTGGAAACCCTTGATAGAGGATACATCACGTAAAGTTGCATAGGCTTCAAGCGGGTCATGGCGAGTGATCACGTTCATATCCAGTGAGTCCAAGTCCACTTCAGAAAGCAAACCATTTGTCTTAAAATTATCAACAATCAGGCAACGATTGGTGTTGGTTTCGATGGAGCGGTGTAGATGAAGCTTGATAAAGTCATGGCTATCAATTAAAGAACAGAACTCTGTCGACAAACACCTAAATCTGAGAAGTGTCTTGGGCGGTAAACAAGAAAATAGGTCATTCATTATGTCCAATGGGAGCTTTGCCATTGGTAACACAAACGGGTATGAAGCAAGGTTAGGATTTTCACTTCAGAAATGAAAGTATCACAGTGAAAACACCTGCAGATACCAAAAAGGGTAAGAAAACACGATCTTCTTCCCTACCCAGCAACTCAAAATAAGCTCAATACGAAACAATGTGTATGAATAATGTTTTAGGATTTTTGGTTCGGAAATGAAAACATAACTATAAATACTTCAATGGGCAACAGACAAGTTGAAAACTTGAGCCATACCCAAATGAAAGATACTTCAATGGGCAGCAAACAAGTTGAAGACTTGAATCATAACTACCATTCTTAAATCAGAATTCCTAAATCCTTCACAAGATATGCCAAAAGAAAGAAGTAAATTAGGGAGACAAAATTCAAGCAAGACTTGGCCAAAAACCTTTGATTCGCAAGTGGAAACAGAAGTTTCATCCCCAAGAGTTCATGGGTTTACATCAACATTCAAAAAGGTTGAATCTTCACTGGGTTAAGGCAATGCACTTAAAGATAAAAAACAGTGAAACCAATTAATCTTTGAAGAAGCATGATCAGCAAAAAGAAAGAAAAAAAAAAAAAAACAAAGAAAATCAAGAAAGCGTGGGGAGGAAGTCTTACCATCTTCAGAGAAACCCAGTTGGGCAGCGAGCCCTTGAGTCCTTCCAAACAACTCCCCTGATTATTAGGCACTAATTCAGGTTTAGAGGAACAATCTCTTTCCTATAAAGGTTTCTCTTCATTTTTGTTTTGAGCAGAAAATAGCTTTCTTTTTTAAATTCTCAAAAATGTCATGTCAATGTTGAGATGTTAATAGAGCCACACAAAGTTCTTTATTTTAATAATGTTACATCAATATTCACTTAGAGTTTCCTAATATTAACCAAGAAATTATGTCTAATTTATATCAAATGATCTAAAATAAAAAAATATGAGAGATAAAAACTAGAAAAAAAATACATGAGACGGAATGGTCTATTTTGTGATACCCATGGGATAATTTTGGTACTTAAGCTTGACAACATTTAGGAATCCATACGAAAAAAATTCATTGCAAGATTTTTTTTTAACATTAAAAAAAATAATATATATATATATATATATATATATATTGTAAAAATGTTAGTAATTGGTCCTAAATTTCACAACTTCCAACAATTAAAATTCCATAAGCTTATTAGTTAAGTCAAGTTAAAAAAAATAAAAAGAAAAAGAAAATTACTCTTAAAAAGCAAAAGAACTAAGATTGACCAAAAGGGAGAAAGAAAAAAAAAAACCTAAAATAAACAAGAGAATTTGTACCGAGATTCTAAAATTCAACTGTAAATTTTCAGGGTTTTTTTCTTTTAAATAAAAGAAAATTAACCAAAGAAAGATGGAAACTCATATGCAAAGAGGAGGCATGGTACAGCAGGTAACATATGTCCATATGCAAGCATGGTAGGTACTGAAATGCAATATCAGCACTCTGGCAGGATCTCGAATCAAACTTGACAAATATACCGAGGAAAATTAGGATACCTCATTCTTCAATGTCTTTATGAAACAGTCGAAAGTGCTTTTGTAGGATGAGTCTCCCATCATTCTGGATATGACCTGAAACGTTATATTCACAGCATCCATTCGAACACTGTTGACGAGCCAACCCATCATTTTTCAAATGGTGGACGGTGGGGAAGAATAGCTATGTTGTGCAGACCCTACCCCTCAAGTCATACATGAGGATTCCGAATTGGGCTATTGCAACACTGGTGCAAAGCTCCTGGCAAAGCCTAAACCAAGGGGTACTTGCCATCTCTCAAAGCTTTTTCACTTGCCAATTTTAGTTGCTTGTTGATTGGTCAAATGAGAATGATTTTAACAGAAGATATGCCCTATTCGTTTCCTTGACTTCTCAGAAATCTCCGTGTGGGTAATTGGACAATGGCAAACTTGTTCATCTCCTTGCGAGGGTTGAACTTGGTACCGGAATGTGAAATGTTATGCAGTGATTGAAGACACAGTGATTACCAGATTATCCGGTATATATGATCATGAATGCTCAACAGAAGAAAGGGCGAGTAGAAGAAAACTATCTTTTGAACAAAGAAAAAATGTTTTAAGAAAAATAAAATCCTGATAACCATGCGCAAAAGCACAAGCACAATCGCACACACACAAATAAATAAATAAAATAAAATAAAATAAATGAGAAGACACTGATGTTTAATAGCTCATTGACAATCCAAAGTGAGTAGTATCAACTTTAAAAGAAAGGTTGAAGTTGCAACTTTCCAATAGCGAACACATGTCAGTGCAGAATGAATGTAATCTCTATCAATCTTAATCAGTACTCTGCATCCTATTTTCATAAATTTAAATATTCTTCGGTTTTAATTGACAAATTTGCTCGTCCGCCAATCCTATCACATTACCTGTTTAACGAGGGGAACTTCATTTTGCTCCAGTATCCAACCACCAAGGCTTGGTCTTTAAAGGATTTCTGTTTTCGCAATCATGTGATGATAGCTTGCAAGAGAAGATCCCTGCAACTTAAGAGGCTGCACTGAGCTTAGCCGGGGAGTAGGATCACGAGGAAGCCAGCACTGCTCAATGCCTACCTCGACACTCATTTCTCTTGGGATTGTCGCTACTTCAGCCATTGGTTTCACAAGATACACTCAACATAAAAGGTACATTATTTGCATGTTTGTGACATTTCAACGTCAGCTACTGAATCCCAGTAGCGCATATGTACACAATCTCATATTTCAGAGTGCTATTACATTATAGTCTTTCATACATATCGATCACTTGTCGCATCTAAAATCCTGCCATAGCTCAAATTACTACTTGTGTGGTCTGACTTTGTCTTTATATCCTGTCGTTTATGTGTCGTAGATGGAACATATGAACAATTCGTTTTACAACATGGCTAAATGTAGCAAAGATAGAAAGGTCTAATCTGGTAAAAATTCTTGAATTTTGCAGGAGAACATCCACGGAGTATGGTCACGTTACCATACACTTATCTATTATTGATCATACATCGTGGTCTGAGATGGCATTGTTGTATCAATTTTAGCATTGCTGTTCTTTCAAGTTCCCCAACGATCAGTGAAAGAAGAAACTTACCTTCGGTTTGCCCCTCAAAAGTCTTTGACTCCCAGTTTCTGCTCATGACTGCAACATTGGCTGTTCATTTTCCATGAAACTGATAGGAATAATCTCTTGCTTGTACGTGCACTGATGATCTTTGCTAGTTCATGTCCGTGATCTGAATTGCATGCTCGAAGACTTGCTTTCGAGATTTCTATTGGTTCCTAATAGGCTAATCCTTACGTTTATGCACACAAATGGAAGTGCTACCGCTAAGATTATGGTTCAGCAACACAATGATTTTCTACTTTTAAACGCAAAGAGGGACCAACGTAGTGCTGCATCATAACATTTACGAATTACTACTATCCACCAGGAGTTTATATTCCAAAATCAGATTATTGGGTCACTTTAGCAGTCGTGTAGAGTCGGGGTAAGGTAAGCATCTATCTTAGAGATTTCATGTTTAAATTCTTAAAAATATATATATATAATTTATTAAAAAAATTATTTCTATTGTATAATTTATAATTTATTTATTAATAAATAACTTATTAAAATAAAAAATAAGTTAATTTATTATTTATAATTTTTACAAATAATTAAAGTATAATTATTTAATTATACTTTCAATTTTTAAAAAATTTAGAAAATCTTTCTTTTATGTTGACTTGCAAAATTTTTTAAATTTTATCTAATTAAATTTTAAATATAATTATATTTTTATTTTCAGATATTTTTAATATTATATTTCTTTATAAAAAAAAATTCATCTTTTGACACAAACTTAAATTTCTTAACCATATGATAAAATAAGATTTAACTCATTAAATTCCTTTTGTCTTATAATTATCTATTAATTTTCACCTTGTTTGGTATTTATAAAACCTTCCATGCCAAAATCGATTTCTTCTGAAGTATTTCTACTAAAAAATTTCTTTTGATTTCTTACATAATTACTACAACTAATAATAATAATAATAATAATATATTTTTTTAATATTAAATTTTGTTATAGTAATATTTTTATTAAAATTTTAATTAAAAATATAATTATAATTAATATAAAATAACAAAATTTATTTTATTTTTATCAATTATTTAATTTTTTACTATAAATATAAATTTAAAATTCTTAAATTAAATAATAATTATTAAAAATATAAAATAAATTTTATTATTTAAATATTTTTCGTTAAATATTTAGAATTTTTATCATGGGGGGGGGGGAATTAAATACTAATAATGAAACTCATGGCGTTCAATTGTATATTCTCAAAAGTAGCAATCCACACTTTGCTAACAATTCAATTCCGGTGGCCCCCAAAAAAAAAATAAAAAATAAAAAATAAATTCCACCACTGTAAAAATGGCTCCTTCATTTTTTTCATTTCTTCACCCTTGTGCCCCCCCCCTTTCTACTTTCTCCTTTTTTTTTTCTTTTTTTTTCCTTTTTTTTAAATTTCTAATTTCAAAATTAAATTTTCAATTTTCATAGACAGTACATAGAGTATCACAGCCCTACAAGGGTGCAAAAAACCTTAGATTTTCCTTAGCTAACATCTAACAAATGCCTGAAAATTTCATATCTCAAAAGAGAGAGAAAATATAAAACCAGGGTTTTCTTTGTTTTCTCTTCTTTGAAGACAAAAATCGAAAAAAGTTTGCATTTTTGCTAAGATTTTGATGTTCTTGATCAATTTTGAAATGGGTTTTGTACATGGGTTTTGTTTATAAAAGCTAACTTGTGAGAAAAAAAAAAGGGAAGACGATTTTTTTTTTTTGTTTGAAGCTTTGATCCATTAGGGCTTGTTTGGAGTGATTTCTTGAATTGTTGTTGTTGTTGTGAGAAGGGGGGAAATGGAGAAGAAGAAGGTGGCAGTGCCTTTAGTGTGTCATGGGCATTCTCGTCCAGTTGTGGATCTGTTTTATAGTCCCGTCACTCCTGATGGGTTCTTTCTTATCAGTGCAAGCAAAGGTAATGCTCCTTTTCCTGTGCATTCGATTTTTTTCTCTTGATTGATTGTGAATTTGTGCTCTACTAAGTTTGCTTTGAATTGGGTTTTCGTTGATTAGATACTTAGTTATCATCTTGCTAAGATTATGATCGTTAACTTCTAATTCTGGTTCAATCTCATGTATTTGGAGTTGGGTTTGATTTGAGCAGTCATCGACTTGACACTTTGTTAATGGTGCGGTATTTATATGTTTGCCTACTGTGACCTTTGAATTAGTTTCATTTCACTAACTTAATTGGGTTTTCGTGGAATAGTCATAGAACCATTATTTTGTTAGATTGTGTGTTCTGCTGTAGCCTTTGTTAAAGCAGACATTTATTAGTCATTTTGTTTAGGGTGGGGAAAACTGCTTGGTTGCTATCTCTCATCCATTTCTTCCTGTCATGAAAAGATTGATTGGTTGTATGTGTGTGTTTCTCATTTCTCTGGTTCAAAAAATAATGAATGTAATAGCTGAAGATGTGTTTCAAACTTGATGTTATGTTCAAACTTGGCATATGCAAGTTTGGAACCAGATCTTAATTACATTCACTGATGATTGTTGTTATCTGGTAGCATATTCCATTGAGAATTGGATTGTACTGTGTTTATACATATGATTTCAAGGTTTGTTAAATGTGAAAATTGACTCTATCTCTCTCCCCCTCCCTCCCCCCTCCCCCAACTCACAGTTTGATTTTCTCTGCATTCATATTTCCATGCAGCTTGGATACAAGCAACTGCATATTAGACATTTGTCAGGAACTTTTTAAATTATGGTGGCCAGTTGTTATCAGGAACTTAGGACTTTGTTTTTACATTTTATTGTGAAGTTCAGTCTTAGCTAAATTAGTCACAATGATCCAATGATTAGCTAAATTAGCCCCAATGGATCCAAAAATTTAAAGTTGAAGCTTTTTTGGTTGAATGGTTATTGCAGTGATTTTTTTGAATATAAAGTTGTGTGTTAAATTCTAGATTGGTTATTCTGCCATGTAACTACTCAATGTTTCCAATAGTAAATTTGGCCTTTGATGGATCTTTTCATGTAGGCATAGGCTTAGTTAGAGAATGTTAAGGGACCTATGTGCCTTTGTAAATGGTTGATTGGGTTATTTTTGACTGAAATTGTGGGGATGAGCCTACTGATTGGAACTGAAAATGATGGTTGAACTTGTTGATTGGAAATGGTGGATTGAATGCATTGATTGAAATAAATGTTGGCTCATAGCATCATCTGGTCGAGTTGCTAGTTACTGTGCTTCCATTGGAAGCTTCTCAATAGTAAATTTTTCATCCTTCATTTTTTTTTTTTTTCCTTTTTTCTTTTCTTCTGGGTAAATGATGTAGATTCCAATCCAATGTTGAGAAATGGGGAGACTGGAGATTGGATTGGGACCTTTGAAGGGCATAAAGGTGCAGTGTGGAGTTGTTGCCTGGATACAAATGCATTGCGTGCAGCATCTGCCTCTGCTGATTTTACTGCGTATGTACTTAAATCTTATTCTTAAAATTAATGCTGTTATCACTCGGTATTCAATTCCTTGTAAAGATGCTTGATGCAAGAAAAGAGATCAATTGACAGAATTGTGAAATATGTTGTCCTATCCATTATTGCAGAAAATTGTGGGATGCATTGACTGGGGATGAATTGCACTCTTTTGAGCACAAGCACATAGTCCGGGCATGCTCATTTTCAGAGGTAATTTCTCTCTCTCTTTCTGTTTTTTTTTTTCTTGTTTTGCTATAATACTTGTCTTTGCCAGAATTGAAGAAAATAGGGTATGCAGCACATTTGGTACTATCTTTTAATTGATCCCAAGTTCTTGTGTGTGACATAATGGTGTATGATTCAGCATATGAGCCATCATATGATGGGTCCATTGGACAAGTTCTCTCTTCATGGTTGTTAGTACTTTTTACAATGATTGCCTAAGTTACAATCACTGTATATACCAGTTTTATTTCAAAGTTCTTTAAGGGGATTTTACTGTAATCTTATCATTAACCATAGTGCTATGGTTGCATGGTTGAATTTTAGCTTCTTTTAAGTAAATTTACTGAGTTTTCATAAGTAGTATTGTATGTTGTGGTTCCTTGCAAGTAGAAACTAAATATTTCATTGGACTTGGATTTTCCTGGAGTCACTTTCTTTGTGCAAACCCTTTGAATTTGATGAGATTATTTTAACAAGTCAGGCAAGGCTTCTCTCTCTCTCTCTCTCTCTCTCTCTCTCTCTCTTTATTTTTTAAAAATTTTTTGGGACTGTGTACATATTTGATCCATTTTTATTTCTTTTCCTAATAGCCCCCCATCCCAAAAGAATTTTAAAAGGAAAATGGTTGGGAAAACAACAGAATGCTTATCATTTTCTAATATTTTTCCTGCTCTAGAAGTTGGGGTAAAAAACCAAACTAAAAGGAAAATTTCAGAAGAAAAAATCACATTCCAGGAAGGATTCTTCCTAGAGAAATACTTCTCAGTTGCAGACTTTGTAATCCCATTCCTACATATTATTTGTGTCATAATATTGTGTTGGTGAAACATCAAATCTGAGTCTTAAAAAATAGTGCTCTTGATTTTTATCTCAAAGAAGATGTTTTGATGCCCTTTTGTTTTAATGCTTGGTAATTGTATATTTATCTAAGTTGCTCCTTCTGCAGGATACTCACCATCTACTTACAGGTGGAGTTGAGAAAGTTCTTCGTATATTTGACTTGAATCGTCCAGATGCACCACCAAGAGAAGTTGACAAGTCACCTGGTTCAATTAGGACTGTTGCTTGGCTTCACAGTGACCAGACCATATTAAGCTCTTGTACTGACATTGGTGGGGTGAGGTACGGACAGCCTTAAAATGATCCCCTTGGGCCTTATGTTAATATTTATCTTCAGATACAAATATGTTCTTTTATTGGTTGGACTGGCTTTCTGTGGTAGTTATTTCTAGGACATCGAGTTATGACATACAAAACATGTGTGATTTATACTTGATGCTTTACAAGCACAATAATCATATAAAGAACCAGCACTTTGCACATTGTATGGTTGGCTTCTTTAAAATTGGTTGTTTTATCACCATATTGTTTGCTGCCTAGAAGAAGAGCTTTCTGCGGGGCAGCTCTGTTCTCTTGAGCTATCTCTTTTCATGAAACTTATCAAAGCCTTCTGCTAGTTACTTGGCATAGCAGTTTAATCTTTGGTTTAATTACCTCTCTACAAATTACTGATTCAGTTGTTTTTATGGGAGCATGAAGAAAAGGAAATGAATTTTGGTTTAATGTTTTTTGAAATGCAGATGCATACTTCTATTTGCATGTGGTATTGTGAACCAAGCAAACAATAGGATATTCAAAATAATAATCAGAACAGCTGACATGATATTGCCATAGATCTTAGGCTGTAACTTGATCACAGCAAATTCCTTATAGCTGGACTCACAAAGTATGGAAAGTACCAAACTTGGGGAACTACCTGAAGAGAAGTTGAGGAGCAGGAAAAAGGAGAAGCGGGAACCACCTAAGTTGATTCTATCTCATTTTTTGTTCCCTATAGCAACCGGGGATCAAACGGCCCCAATTTGATGCCACAATAAATGCCACCTGTCCCACCTGCCAGTTTTTATGCAGTTTTAATCACTTGGGCAAGCAGCATTTGCTTCAATTTTATTTTGAATATGGTTTAGTGATTACTTGTATTCATTTGGTGGAAATTTTGCTTTTGTTTTTATTTAGATTAATTCGTTGCAAAGCATGTTACTATTTCTTATTGGTTATAGAAGTCTGTCATTTTAGTAACTTGTCCTGCTGATTTTTATTTTCTCTTTAAAGGCTATGGGATGTCAGAAGTGGAAAAATTGTTCAAACACTTGAGACAAAGTCATCTGTAACAAGTGCCGAAGTGAGTCAAGATGGTCGCTATATAACCACAGCTGATGGATCTATGGTTAAGTTTTGGGATGCAAACCAGTAAGTTCTAACTGGATCCTTATTTCTTTGTGCGTTCTTATGTTTTTTTTTTGGGTTCTTTTTTCTTTTTAATCTTTTGGCTATGTAAGCAATAACCACTTTCCATCTAGAACTTATATCTCTGTCGACCAATTGCCCTTGCTTCTGATAATTTTGGCATCCATTGACAATTTCTTGCTCATTTTCTAGCTTTGGGTTAGTTAAGAGCTGCAACATGCCATGCAATGTGGAATCTGCTTCATTAGAACCAAAACTTGGTAATAAGTTCGTTGCTGGAGGGGAGGATATGTGGATCCACATATTTGATTTCCATACCGGAGAAGAGATTGGTATGTACTTCTGAACTGGCAGGACCACAACATTGGTATCCACTTCAGCTAATAATATTGATCATTGACGTGCATCCTGACTTAGGTTGCAACAAGGGCCACCACGGTCCTGTTCATTGTGTCCGATTCTCGCCTGGAGGGGAGTCATATGCTTCTGGATCTGAAGACGGAACTGTCAGAATATGGCAGACAGGTCCTGTAAGTCAGAATGAGAATGGGTCAGTTTCGGGCAACGGACCTACCGGTAAAGTGAAGATCTTGGAGGACGATGTTACCAATAAGATAGAGGGCTTTCATATCAGCAACGAAGGGAAAAGTGCTGAGGACTAGGCGACAAATGCTCTCAATTCATGCTTCATACTCAACCATTAGCATCGTCCGCATGTGGAGTGACTATTTTGTTTACTGATACTGCCCCCTTGGTCGAATAACTATTAGACTTTTCTTTGTGGGAGTTGTTTCTGTGCTTTTATATATATATATATATATATACACACACACATGCATGAAAAGCTTGATCAAAGGACCCTTTGGATGAATCAAATTTGGGATGGAAGTGCCATAGCTTTGTTGAAAAATGTGGAAATGCCAATGAAACCTGGAAGCTTTTTCTGCCTGTGAATCAAGCACTTTGGGAGTCATAGGTGAATCATCCATCAATGTGCCTAATCTGCATTCGGGATGATCCAGGGCCTCCATAGCCTATACATAATTCTAGTGATGCAGTGATTGAAGTACCAGAAGCTTACAGATTATCATCTGGAGGTTTCATGTAGAGTTACAAATTCCTGACGTAAAATTTTCAAACATAATAAAAACAATAAATAAAAATATAATATTAGACGACAATAATGACAATATATTTTTTATATGGGGTACGGCACTCGTGGTCCGTTACGGCTCTGGACGGGTTGTTCTCTGCACAATCTACTAATAATAATAATAATAATTATTATTATTATTATTATTATTATCATTATATTTTGGTTTCAAAAAAAGAGCTCCGTAGATCAATTGCTCCAAGCAGTCGGCTCACTTTGGGTGGGCTTGGGCAGGACCACGGGCCGTTTCAGCCCACTTTTACATCTCTAGGCCCATCAACGGATTACAGAATCTAGACACACAGAAAAACAGCACACAGTGGGCCAGGGTAGGGTCGGACCAAGCAGTTAGGCCCAACTGGGAAAAGCAAAATAGTAATTATCTATAAGATCCAAGGGTAGTTGCGTCAATTCGGCACCCGAACAGCCCCGATGGCGATTTATATTTTCATTTTCGTGCCATTCTCACACCCATCTCTCTCCGTCTCCGTCAGTCTTCTTCTTCTTCTTCTTCTCTGCCCTTTTTGCCTTCGAAATTAATTATTCCCGAAAAATAGTGGAAAAAGAAGAAAACAAAGAAATCTTAGATTGGCGGGAAAATGTCGGGAAAAGGGGCGAAGGGATTGATTACAGCTGGGAAATCGACGCTTAGTAATAAGGACAAGGACAAGAAGAAGCCCATTTCTCGCTCCTCTCGCGCTGGCCTCCAGGTCCCTTCTCTCTCTATCTCTTTGTTTTTCCTTTTTTCTTTTTTTTTTTATATATTTTTTGGGTATCTATTAAGCTTCTTTCTTCTTCTTTTTTTTTTAATAAGAAAAAAGGGTAATTAGTAGGGATTTTGTATTTTTAATTGATGGGTTTTTGACCGCTTGTATGAAGGAAGGAAGTGGGGGGGGGAGGAATTGAATTAATTCTTTTTTTAAATCTCTTTTCACGGTGTTTTTCTTTTTTTTTTAATTTCGAATTTTCTGCTTGTTATTGAACTGGGTTTCTTATGTTATTTTATTTTATTTTTTGTTGGTTTTGGTTATTGTGTGTGAATGGAAGAGGATGGAGCTTGTAGTGTTCAATTGTCTATAATTGTGTGTAGTTGGGCTTTTTTTTTATTTTTTGGTTGGGTGTTTTGAGGGTATTTGTGTTGGGAGATTAGAATTTTCTTGGGTTTTTTTTTAATAAGTGAATTTTGTGTCGCAATTATGAGAATACTAAATTTGAAAGATTTTACCAAATTTTCATGGGTTAGAAAGGATTCACAGGAAGCAGATGATTGAATAAAAGGGAGGAAGCAGATGATGAACTTGGCTTTTTCATGAGTTAGAATTGGTTGCTGAAATTGGCTTGGGATTTGCATTTCGGATGATAAGACTATCATGATTTTTTTTTTTTTTGTCTCGGTTGGAGAATTAAGTGGACATTTTGGTTTGTGCATCAAGTATACCTTCTCCTAAGAATTTTCGAGATGCCGGGCAATTTCTGTGTCATTCAGCTTTAAAGGATGTAAATTGCTATCAGCCGATTACATAGAGGGTTATGGGAATGTTAGTTGTCTCCACCTCATTTCTGAGATGCGAGAGAAATATTGATGAATACTGCTCGAAGACAACTAGGAGCACTTTATTCACATACAGGAAGTTGCTTTGTGATATCTAGATGGCATCTGATGTTCTCCATATCCATCTGTGTGAATCCATGTCAAAGAGGTTGCTGAGCTGCTCTCTTTTAGCGCAAATATTCAGTAACATTTGCAGTTACTTGAAGTGGCAGATCTAGGAGCTGGTCTTTTGGGGGCAAGGTTGGATATAAATGGCCCTTTGCGTCTGCATGTTTACATTCTTGTGTCTATACATATATATAGGGGTCAAACAGTTGAAAGCCGAAAAATCAAAAGTAGGTAGGCTAATGACAGCGGCAGCAATTAAAGAACTATTAGCAAAATCTGAAGATATTTAATTTTAAGAAAAACATTTTTTGTTAACTTTATGGCCATGCAGTTGCAAATTTGCACTATTTTTAAGTGAGAATGGATGAGAAATTGTCTTCTAATCTTTGGTTATCAATTTCTTCTGAGGTTCCCACATAGATTTGCCATCTATTAGATGCAGAGTCTTTTCATAACCTTCTCTTTTTTTCCTCAAATATTTCGTGCAGTTTCCTGTAGGACGGGTTCACCGTCTGTTGAAGACCAGGGTGTCTGCAAATGGAAGGGTTGGGGCGACTGCTGCTGTCTATACAGCAGCAATACTGGAGTATCTAACTGCAGAGGTGCTGGAGTTGGCAGGAAATGCAAGTAAGGATCTGAAGGTCAAACGTATAACGCCAAGGCATTTGCAGCTCGCCATTCGTGGGGATGAAGAACTGGACACCCTCATCAAAGGAACCATCGCTGGAGGTGGAGTTATACCACACATCCACAAATCACTCATCAACAAATCCTCCAAGGAGTAGTGTGTTTACAGTTTCGTTTATTCTCCACTGTGTTTGTACCTTAAACTCGAAAAAAGTGCTTGAGAAACTATCGTATCGTTGAGTGACCTAATGTATGCTCTGACGATTCTTTCTCCAATTTAGTTCTTGCCTCATGCTTTCATATCGAGGCAGGCACTGCCAGTGTGGAGGCAATGATTTCCCAAGTGGGGGCAATGCCTTCTCTACTCTAGGTGATAGAGCATTGTGCTTATGACAGAAAGTACTCAAGCAGAGAACATGAACAAGAATTTAACCCAATTTTACGCAAATTTCTTGCACCCCAACTTTTAATATAATCTAACAACAAAAAAATATTGGAAAATCGAAAAATTAGACAACAAATTATGTCTAATAACGTAAGGAGCAACCCGCCCGTCTAGGAGCTAAGATTGAATTCATTTTCAAATTTACAGCCCTCTCGCAGAATCCAAGGTGCATTGGCTATGTCATACACTACTACCCTTGCGTGTATGCGTGTAACATCTCATGATCACTAAACAGTTCTGAAACCATTTCGGAGGCCAACAAAATGGTTTTTGGTGAACGTCCTGTCATCCGTTTGTGTTTGTGTGTGTGTACGTGAGAGAGAGAGAGAGAGAGAGAGAGAGAGAAGGATTGGGGGATGGGAGCCATCAGGAGGACTGAAGCATAGATCCCTGGAGTTCATTACGCGGGCTGGGTACCAAATCATCCGAGGGTAGGACTGTGTACCAGATACCCAGAGACTTTGAGTCCAACGAAATCAATATGAACAAGTGGGGTTTTCCACCTCAAAACCTCAAGACCCTGGGTTAGAATCATGCTTCTGGTTTGTTTGAGCTGCCTGGAGCTAGAAGTGTGATTACTTACTTCCACTTCAAGTAAGATTGTGGGAGCAAGTTTTCCATTCTGATACAGGACTGAAGAAATTTAACTGTGCAGCATGTAAATTCATTGATTCATACAAAATTAGGCTGAAAAAATGCTTATAGTAGCACTGAATTCTTTTGAACAAAAATTTAAAGATCTTTGATTCTTCTAAAGAACCTATTATTTACAAAATTGTAGTATGCCTGGGAGCTCGTGTGGGAGCTAAGAATAGGAGCATCCTAGTAAGACTCTGTCATTCACAAAACCAAAATATGTAACAACCGAGTATCCTCTCCAAAGATCTGAAAAAAGAACAAAAAAACACTTCCTGCAATGTATAGAAAGCCATGTCTCAGTGATTTGAAGTGTAGCAATTTTGATATGAGGATAGAAGCTTGAGCATCAATTATGAACTAATCACGTTGGGGTAAAAGAATAACTAAATTTTAACAGTGGGTATATGTAGTTAATCATGTCCTCACCAGAACATTAAAGTTCCCAGATGTAACTTTACTTAGTATGGCTCGCCATTAGCTGCCTCCTTACAGCTTCTATCTCTTTTGTATGTCTCTATGGGCAACAAACCATTGAGAAAGGAAGGCAAGAATTTCCAGGAGAAAGTATTAATTTCACATTCAAAAAAGTTGATGCCATAAAAAATGACAAAACACAAATAATACAAAACTGACTGCTCATTAGCCAAAAATTTAAAATACCCTTTACTGCTAATGACAACAGACAATCAAGCATTGAAACTCCCATGAAAAATGCTAAAATCATTCACGTCCTTGGCCATCAAATATTTCCAAAGTAAGGATGAGCTTCAGCATGATTGTAAGGTCATTTCATTGTAATCTGGAGGTCACTTTTTTATGAAAGTAAAGGTAAGACTGCGTGTATCTAACCCCACAGTGTTAGAGCCTTAGGCCCAAAGTCTGAGTGCTTGAAATGAGTAATTGAGTTCAAATTAGATGTCTGTCAACAGACATCATAACATATTTGGATGATACAGACTAACAGTCCTTGCATAGCCTATGAATGGCTCGACAGAGTTACTATTTCAACGACCACTTGACACACACACACACACACACACACACACACAAGATAACAATGTGTATTTTAGATGTTTCTCAAAAACTTAGCAGTAAGTGATGGCATGGTATAACCAAGGCTGACATCATTGCCATATAAGCCCATTTTGAAGGACTTCTTAATTCTACATAGCCAGTTAATAAACATTAGTACCCAATTTTGATCGACTCATTGTTAGCAAACATCCAAATCCGACTCTATTCAGCCATTTTAGAAAGTTGATAAGCAGCATGAAAAAATTTTTAACTAATTGATCTCTGGGACAGAGATTATCCACCATTTTTTCGTTTGTCGCATTATAATAAAAGGATAACACAATGGTATAATGAAGCACCTTGTGTAACTCCTTCCACCAGATATCTGACTTCGCCTGTAGCATAGCATGCGCCATTCAATTGCCATATCATATGCAATATTATTATTGGGTTGAGAAAGGTGTGAAGTTGACACTGCTTTTTTCTTAAAAAAAAATATAATTAAAAAAAAAAAAAACAACTATTATAAGAATTGGTGAATATACAAGATTAAAATCCATGTCAAAAAAGATAGCACATATACACTGCATGATGAAATTGGATACCATTTCTTCAGATTGCTTTCTGTGCCTCTTGTCTAGGACCAGATGACCAACATAACCGGCTCCTTTTGACATGATCCGATAGTTGCCCCCTCATAGCAACAACACATCTGCACTTAAACCAACAGCCATTAATATCTGATGTAATCACATTGGACAGCACTTGATAAATTAGTAGTGAAGAGGAAGGAGAAAGGCATCAATGGAGGGCACCAAAAAGCACACGACCACCAACATCCATGCATTTTGAGCTGGGAACCAGGGACTTGGTTCAAATTTGCAGAGCCCACCTCGTGGTTCTAGCTGTTTTTGTGCTCATACCTGGTAAGTGAACCGTAAGGGTTATAAATAAGCTAGATAAATGATCAAGACAACTATTCTTCCATGCTTCTACTCTCCCACTGTGTGGCTTGACTAAAACAAATGTAATTCTACTTTTGAGATACCTGCCTTCTAGCATTAAAGGAGATTGGAGCAGCGAATGTTTGATGCTCTATCGGGTTTTTGCAGGTTACTGAAAAGAGAATAAATTTGAGAAGAATCAAGCAAAATAAATTACCTCCCTGCTGACAGCATTAGGTACCTATTTTGTAGTTCAGAGATTGCAGAGTCAGTTGCATCTTTTGACTTAAATATAACCAAGGCTTTACCTGGTATGTCAAAATATTAGCCTTTGTATTTATCCATTTCTACTTGCAGAATATAAATCAGCAATCCATCGATTGGAACTTGAAGCCATGAAAAAGATATGCTTTACCAGAGTTTGGATTAGAGAAAGAGTTGTGCCATCTTTGCCTCAACCTTTGCATTAAGTGCATGCCAAACCAGATCCTGTGGCAGGTATCTTGGCCATGGAGTCAAACATGATGTTACGTTTCAAGTGTAATGATTACCCTATCCATCTTATACCAAAATCACGTATAGCTCAAATTAACTTTACATATCTTTAAACCAACAACTGGTATGAATTTTGAGGAATAGGACCAATTCAAAATCTCAATAGATTAGAATCCACAGAAAAGAAAATTAGATCATTATGGCAACTTAAGCTCCAAATACACACCAATAGCAGGCCTTACCCTATACAAACTGATATGGACTGCCACAAGGATTGGGGAAGAAAGTTGTTAAGGACATCATGAATAAGGACTGTTACAGCACGGTAGAGAAATTTGTTTTCAATCTAGTGTTTCTACTAGTCTGATTTCCACCATAGGGTACATAAAAATAAGCATGTGGGTCTCTTGGATGACAATGACAAATAACATTAGTATGCAGTTCAAAGTATCTTTTCAACTGATCAACTAGGCTAAGACCAGTTTGTCAGCTTTACATGCCGCTCGCAGCCGGTCTTCCCATGGCTACAGGGGTGAAAACAAAATGAATAAAAAAGCACTTAGAGACTCAAAATAAAAAGGCCCACAGATGCGATTGGTTTCTGCCAGAGAAATGCCAGCAGCAGTAGTCTCCATGGATGGCTGCTTCTAACAACCTCTAAAAAGTGATCTCATCTTTTAACTTGAATAAGCTAAAGCGCAATCGAATAACTAACTGGTAACATCATTAAGAACAAAAAATGTCTTCCTTCAATAACTATTCCTTCTTTCTCGGCAAATTTTTAAGCTACTTAGCTTTCTATGCCATTAAATTACTTAATTCTTAACTCTTTCCCCTCTGTTCTCCTCCCTGACTCTTCCCTCTTCCCTCCCTTCCTGAATTTCCTAACACTGCTGTTTAAGTTTTGGGAAACTTTGGTTTTCAAAATCCTGCTTCTCTAATGCCTCATCATGCCCATCTGTAGTTGTTAACAAAGTAAAACAGAAGCACATAGTCCCCAACCATAACCATACAATCTCTGTCTCAAAATGTATTTTTGCCTCCTACAGTAACTTGAATAACTGTCAATTAATGAATAGAATACCTATTCATATAGAGAAAAACAGGCTTACATGTTCAAAGGAACCTGGAGAAAAAAGCCAGGTTTGTACATAATTCTAAACACACTAGCCTGGTCCAAAAGGCTAGCATAGACCTTCTGTTATTAAGAAAGGGAAACAAAGACCTTAACAAGATATTTCTATATTTTTGTCATGGATTTTTGGCATGTAACTTATTATCCTTTTTGTTCTTGCCAAAAAAAAAAAAGAAAAAAAAAAAGAAAAAGATTCAACCCCAGTGAAGAGTTGTTAATATCTTCCTTTTAATCTGTTAACACTAACAAGAAAAGCTTACTCCTCTATAATGATTAATCGATTAATTAAGACAATAATATAATTAATTAAAAAAATACTTATTATACAAATTAAGATTAGATAATTAAATAATTTATATAATTTTTAAATAATCAAATAAATTTTGAAATTATGAAATAATATTCCTTAATATATTTTATCTTAAATTCTTTTATTTGAAAAAAAAAAAAAAAAACTCACCCTTTTAAGTATGCCAATGTCTTTAATTTTCTTGACTTGCACTTGCTTATTTTCAGATAAATTCTCAGCTTATCTTATGAGTTGGTAGAATTGACTGTAAATGGAGTGATTATCGGAATCTTTGGTAGCACGCAATGAATCAATTTGGGCAACCATAACATCGTCGATGATCAATATTTCCTCTTTTTTCTTTTCTTTTTTTTTTTCACTTCATCGAAAGTAGTGATTGACTAATAAAATAAGAATTGAATTATTTTTTAATCTATTCTAAAATTCTATTAAATCTATTATCATCATAAAATTTAATTACTAATAAATTTTTTATATTTATCCATAATTAAATTCTTAATTTATCGCATTTTAATCAATAATTTTGAATATAGTTCCACCAATTAATTGCACCATCTTAGAATTTCTAAGTATACAAAATTCATTTTCTCCTCCTCGTAAACATTCAAAATATGTTTCAATTTCTACTATCTCACAAAATCTTTAAATTGTGTTATATCTTCACTAAAAACAAATTTTATAATTTAACAAATACTAATAAAATTATATTAATTTAAAATACTTATTTTTAAATCGTAATCATAATATCAAATATATTTTAATCAATTTATTAAATTATAATACATGAAATAAAATCTTATTTAATAAATTAATTTTTATGTCATATAATTAATGTATTTACTTCAATTTTAAAATAGTTCTAATAAAAAAATAAAAAATATATATTTTATTATAATTCAAAACTTAAGTTCTTAACTTATAAAAGTATTGTTTAATTACTATTTTATTAAAAAAATAAAAAATATGAATAAATATTCTCAAATTAATAAATTCGTACAAGTTATTTTATTATTTAAAATATTATTTAAAATATTTTTTTTGGCTAATAAATTGGTAGTAAGAGAATTATATTACAAGAATGCACATAATTTATTAAAAAAATTAAACGTGTTTAATTTGCATCTCTTTGTGCAATTTTTTTTTTTAATATATAGATACATAACACTTTAATGAGGTTAAAAGGCTATTAAATCCAAAATTACAAACTAGCTACATATTCCCCTCATTCGTAATTGAATTGATATTACAATATTCTTAACTAGATAAGATTTTAACAAAAAAAAAAACAAACAAGCAGACAAATTGGCTAATTGCAACCCCATGACTGCCACCACCCACCGCCCTGACACTAACTGCCGCCACCCTTCGTGGAGTCTCCGCCGCCCACCGGGCAGCCCAATTTGAATTCTTTTACAATATTGTGAAATGATGCAGAGAAGTTCGTTAATTTCAATAATTGGAATGACGTTATTAAAATAGTCAATAAAATTAAAAATTATAGATTTAAACTTCAGTTGAAATTTTTATTTTTTATTTTTTAAAAATTGAACATAACTTCTTAAATAGTTATTTGAGAATAATTTCTTAACTTAAAACAATGAGATATCTTTAAATTAATGAACAATGATTTATTATTATCGAAATCATTTTTAAAATTCAAAATTTTTTCAACGGGGCTCCATTAATTCAAAAGAGAAAAAAACACCCTTGAGCTAGATGACTTGGACGCGCAAATTATAAAATTGATTGACTTGAACATTGTTCGGTCAACGCGGACTCCAACAAAATTCAAAATTATAAAAATGTTTTGTATTTTTTTACTACACTAAAATATTGTGTTTCTAAAATTTAAATTTAAATTGTGTTGTTTTTTTTTTACTAAATACAGATTTTATAATTTAATAAATATTAATAAAATTATGTTTAATTCAAAATGTAGATTTTTAAATTCTGATCATAATTTCAACACATATCCTAAATAATTTATTAAATCAAAAAATATAAAATAAGATGATTATATTTTATTTAATAAATTAATTTTTATTTCATTTAATTTTAGAATAATTCTAATGAAAAGAATAAAATAAGTATTCTCTTTATACCGAGATTCAGTACATTTGAACCCATTTATGTGTAACATGAAATTAAATTCATTTATGCACTTGGGTGTACACCCATATAGGCATTAAATTAAACTATTAATTTATAAAACAAATTGAAATTCAATTCAATAAAAGATAAATTTTTTTCAATTTAATTCATTAGTGAAAATAATTAAATTTGAATAGACTAAAATTACTTCAGTCTGAGTCCTTGATACCCTAATATTATTATAATTATTTAATGTATGTTTTATTTCACTTTCACATATTTTATTGCACTCTCACATAACATGTGTGTGTGTGTGTGGAAAGTGTGTTTACATAAAAAGAGGTTTTTTTGGTACCAAAAAGGACTAATGTGGGTAGAAATAAAGGATTAAATAAAGATTCAGGTGAGTTACAATATTTAATAATTTTTTTTGGGTATTTAATATCTAAGGTTCAATAATAAAAAATAAAAAAAAGTGAGATATCTCTAGACTAAATAAATTTTATTTTAGTAAAATTTAAAATTTAAAATTCAGCTAAAATCTTTAATTTCTTTAAAATTGATGATAACTTCTCAAATAATTAATTGAGAATAATTTTTAAATTTAACAATGAGATATCTTCGAACTAACGGACAATAATTTATTATTATTATCGAAACCATCTTCAAAATTCAAAATTTTTTCAATTGGGCCCAATTAATTTAAAAAGAAAAAGAAAGAAACCCCTTAGGTCCGCAAATTATGAAGTTGACGGCTTGAACAAAGATGGGGTATATACATTTGGGCAATCCTTCGAACCATTTTGGCCGAACGATGCAGAGAAGCGCGTTGGCATGGAGGTATGCTTCTTCTTCTGATGCTCCGGCTTCTCGCCATCGATTCCAAGGAACGGTTAGTGTTTTGATTCTTGAGAATTACTCTACTTCCGGTGACGGCCAATCGTATCGATTGCGATCCGGAAGCAGAGAGAAATGTAGAAATCTGGACGATGCTCTCGCGTTGTTCCGTCGAATGGTTCATAAACGACCTTTGCCTTCGATCGTTGAATTCAACAAACTCTTGGGGGGTCTTGTTAGAATGAAACATTACTCGACCGTTGTGTCTCTGTACAGACAACTAGAATGCTTGGAGATTGGTCACGATGTGTACAGCCTAGGCATCCTCATCAACTGTTTCTGTTGCCTGAATCGGGTGAACTTGGGTTTCTCAGTTTTTGGCAAGTTATTAAAACTTGGGTTTTCGCCTAACGCTGTCATATTTGGTTCTCTGATCAATGGGCTGATTATGGAGGGTGAACTCAGCCAAGCCGTGAGGTTTTTCGACGATATGGTTAGCAAAGGCTATCGACCTAATCTGATTGCCTATAATACTATAGTGAAAGGTCTGTGTAAATTTGGTGAAAATAGACGAGCTCTTCAACTGCTGGAGATTATGGAAGAAAGCGGTTTTGAGCCAGATGTGGTGTCGTATAACACCATCGTCCACAGCCTTTGCAAAGATAGGCTAGTAGATGAGGCCTTCGATCTCTTCTCTAAAATGTTGGATAAGGGAATTTCACCAAATGTTTTTATGTACAACTCCTTGGTCCACGGTCTTTGCAATTTGGGTCAATGGGAGGGAGTTACAAAGTTGCTTGATAAAATGCTTGCCGGGAATATCATGCCAGATGTAGTAACCTACAGCATTTTAGTTGATGCATTTTGCAAAGAAGGAAAGATTCAAGAGGCCCAACTTGCGATTAAAAGGATGATTCAGAATGGTGTAGAGCCTAATGTGTTTACTTATAGTATCTTGATGGATGGATATTGTTTGACAAATCAAATTGATAAGGGCAGAAGTGTTTTATGCAACATGGTTGGGAGGGGATGTCAGCCCAATGTTTTTAGCTATAACATCCTAATTAACGGGTATTGCAGGCATGGAAGATTAGATGAGGCAAACAGACTCCTTGCCGAAATGCGCCTTAAAGAATTGACTCCTAACATTGTCACTTACAATACTCTTATGAGAGGTTTGTGCCGAGCAGGTAGACTGGGGGCAGCAAAAGAGCTCTTAAAGGAGGCGTGTTCTATGGGCTATATTCCAACTTTGTTCACTTTCTCAATTCTAATAGATGGTTTTGGTAAACATGGTCATCTTGACGAGGCAATGAAACTATTCAAAGTGATGCAAGAGATAGGATTAGATCCTAATGTTGTGGTTTATAATAGCCTTGTTGATGTTATGTGCGATGTTGGTGTGCTTAGGATGGCAAGAGGCCTCTTTTTCAATCTTTTTAGCAAACAGTTACTGCCTGATGCCCGGACTTATACCATTATGATCAAGGGACAGTGTAAAGAAGGGCTGTCAAATCAAGCATATGGTTTATTTAGAAAAATGGAAGATTATGGTTGTTTACCTAATAGCTGCTCTTATAATGTAATGATCAAAGGGTTTCTTCAAAATGATGACTCATCCAATGCCATGGAACTTTTGACAGAAATGGTTAGAAAAGGGTTCTCTGCCGACTCATCCACAGCAGGCATGATAGTGGATCTGGCATCTCACGATAACATTGTACGTGAATTTATGTTTAGCCCATGAGGTGGAATTTGGAGGTGAAATGTTGATGACAATGCTGCCACCATGTGTCCGTGTTTTGTACAAATCAAAGTGTATGTTGTTTCCCTTGGTCTCAAGGTTACCATGCCTCTTAAATTGTTGGAACTCCATTTTGTACATTAACTGCCTAAAAAGATTTTCCTTATTAAGAAAAGCAAACAAAATATGAATTGTTCAGGTTTATGCAATAAAATTCTGATTTTGTTGTTTATTATGGACTATTAGCAGGCCTAAAATTTGAATCTTTGAAAAGCTGGTCAGATTGCTAATCCTCCTTGTGGTTTTTGATTAAATTCTCTTATTTTGCATTCGTCTATATTTCTCCTTTCCCCTCCTTGCTTTTATAATAACCACATGTTTGGAACACTTGTGCTCTGCTCTGTGTTATCCAATGAAAGTAGTAAGTGTTGGTCTTGGATGACATATGCATCATTATTTGCTGCTTTCCAGATGAAGGTATCTGACTCTCTACACCTTTGGTAGAGCTTCGACTGCGATTTAGCAGGATGAAATTGCTTTTGCTCTAAACTGGACCAGCTCATATTAAAAGGAAGAGAGAGTACACTCCCTCCATTTGATTAGTCACTGCAAAAAAGGTGGCAGATTGGTATAATTTTGTTTGCCTTTTCCTTCTACATTCACATTTCTGCTGAAGTAGTGCTCTGTCCTTTGTAGTATTCCATGAAACCTGGGTACTGAGGTCTTATCTTGCATATACTCAATTATTAATGTCTTCATGATCAAAGTCTTGTGACTGTCTACATGTTGGTTTAAGATAGTATTTAGCAGGATTGATTTACTTTCTTTCTAACATGGAACAACTCCATTAAAAGAAAGTGGAAATACCTTTTTCCCCAACTTGATTTGCACTTGGAAAAATTGGCAAATGAAGTTATGATTTTATAATTTAGTGCTTAAAAAGGGATTTTTTACTGTCTTTCAGATTTGCAGAAAAATTTGAGCTAGCTTTATGGTTAGTTTCTTCCGTGAATCTCATCTCTTCTGTATAGTAGATATGTGGCCAGAATCCTGCTTTAGTTGTGTGAATTTTCAAATAACATATCAAAGTGCTTGAAAGTTTTGTAAGAAATGTGAGCTTGGTCTTTTCTCAGCTTTATGGAGTTGAAAGAGAAAAGAACGAGTCTTGTTGCAAAGATATGGCTATTTCATTGTGACATGAGGTTGTGCAGCTATCTTTATGAAAATAGAGGTAAGACTGTGTACATCAGACACTTCTCAATCCCCATAGGGTGCACTAGGACGCCCTTTGTATTTTTTCTTTTGGATTTGAAAAAGATGGAAATTGTTTCAATTCTGATTAGGAGCTTTATGATGATTGACTTGCATGTAGTCTCCATGATAAATGTGTAATTTTATTGGCATATTCATTTGTGAATTTCTGGTTCTTAATCTGTCATCTTGGGTTTTGTAATATCAGGCAAAAATTGTATTGTCATGCTAGACTTTGCAAGGAAGTGCATTTAGCTATCTATTATTACAGTGGTCTTAAGGTGGAATTTTTTATGAGTATCCACATTGGCAAAAAAGAAAAGAAAATAATGATATGCTGAAATTTATGGAATTTATATTATGATTTAGTGTCTATTGGCATGTTTTGTGACAGAAAGTTCTTCCACGTAGGTTTTAACTAAATAAGTTTGATCGTGTGCGGAAGCATAAGGAATTGGGCCTGTGCATAAAATGCCATCAGCATAGATTACTCAAAAAGGAACATTGCATAGAAATGTAAGGACTCTTCCCTCTCAGCTTCTAGGCCACGGAAGGTATCCCAGTGACACAGTCAGCTTGCTTTCTGCATGTTACAATATCAAAGTAGCCTTTGGGAATCATCGACTGAATAAGCAGTTTAACTCTGAAGGAAAGCGAGTAGATGAATGTGTTAGGACTGAAAATGCAGCCGAAGTAATACCGCAAAATTTGCAGTGGAGGTAAAGCTGCAAAAGCATGCAGAACAAAGAGAATGGTAACGCTGAAAAACCAGACTTTGTGATCCTGTGGTTTGAGCCGTTCCCAGCTATGGTTATATCTATGTTAAGCTCGCGAATGCGCTACGGTCAATGCTGCTGCCCACTGCTCTGTGTTAGCAATGTACAGACTGTCCTATTATCTTGTCCCCAGGTTTTGCATTCCCCTCATAATCCTCGAAATGTACATTTTCTTGTGCTTTATCAAATTTTTGTTACCATAATAGCTCATGGGCAGATGCATGAAAGATTTATGCTAATTACACATGCTGAGATTTGTCTTTTGGTGTATTGGAATTAAGGCCTGTGTTGTGGGAATTGGAGAGAATGCTAGCAAATATGCTGATTCATCTATACAAAGATTTTTGTTAAGCCCTTAAAATGGAAATATAAGGTGAAATGTTAATGTCAATTCCGTTGCAATGCGTTCACTTCTGCATATGCAGTATGCAGTGTAACTGTGTTTTTTTAAAAAAAATATTTTATTTTATTTTATTTGCATTAGGAAATGCAGTGTATCTTTGTGCATATTAAAAGAAAAAAATTTAAATCTAATGGAGTTGAAATGTCGGCTTCATTAAATTCAAAAATTATAAACTAACTACATATTCTTTTGATTGATAACTAAGGTGATATTGCAATTATGATTCACCGGACAATAACTAAAAATAATATTTTCAAATGGTAACTTTTCTTTATATATATATATATATATATATATATATATATATATATATTTTATTATTTTATTTTTTTTTCAGGTTTCCATGTTAAGTGCCATATAATATCCTATTTATTAATTTCATTTTACACTTAGTTTAAAGTATCTCTAAGTTAATTTATATGTTAATAGAAACTAAATTTTCTTTATGTTAAAAGATTACACGACAAATATAAGTTAAAATACTGTATAATTATTATGATTTAATTTATATTGTTTTAATATTTTTATAAAAAGATCTCAATTACTAATAAAATAACAAATAATAATATATAATATAAATATACATCCATAAAGTCCAGTACGTATATTGGAGCTTGCAGCCCATTATTGCAGAGTGGTTATATCTATATAGAGATTTGTTCTTTCGGCACATCTCGGAAGAGACTTTAAATTTTATTTTCTGTTAGCCGATCGCAGAATGTTAGGACCATTTTTGTAGAGAAGGAAATCTTCAGGAGTTGACGACAGAACCGGCTCTGTCCGTTGCCGCTGTTGCATGGTTGTACGTTTCAGCTCCGTCCCCTTTCTGGTTTTTCTCTTCCTTTAGTTGGCTCAATTTTTTTGACTGGGAAGTACTTGGATTTCTTACAAGGAGTAATAATAATACAACTCAAGTCGTACAACTGAGATGGTATCCGTGCAGTTTCATTAGAGGGCGGCCATGTTAGCATACTTGCTTGTCTGAATACGGGGCTGCCGATGAACGTAACATGGGAACCATTCAAATGGCATCAACTTGCGATGCATCAAATGCATTCATTCCAATTGGTAAAATGTACAAATTATGAGTTCTCCATCCCCATGAGTGGGAAATGGCAGACAACTGTTCATAACAAGATTTAAACTCAGAAACTTGCCTAGCAAGCTCAGCAAGCCCGAGATGGAGGCAAAGAAGAGATGCGAGAAACAAGATGTAAGGTAGAGACCTATATTCCCCGGGAGGTGGCTTCAAAGATAAAATATCAAAATTAACCCTATGAGACGACCTTAGTCTCCATATTAGGGTAAATTGCTTGAGAGAGAGAGCAGAAAAAAGGAAAAGTAATAAATAAAAAAGGCCCTACAACAGGTACAAAACTACTCCGAAATAATTACTGGTTTTCCAGATCTGGTCTTTGTAAGAGTACTTATGAAGGGTGACATTGCTGCCAATAAGGCCTTGGGGCACTCCTCGTGTGGAAGATGACCACACCCAGATATGGCTACCAGTCTCTGCAACGAAACAATTCGAAGAAAAATTCAATTAATCAAATTCGACACGAGAGTTATTTAACGAGCGCCTTTATTTAATTGTTGCATCGGTAAGATTTATTTAGACCGGGAAAACATGGTAGATTTTATGTTTTTAGCTTGTGGTAAATGAAAAATGTGGCGAATAAATCTTCATCTCACTTACACTAATTTGTCTCTAAAAGCTACTAAGAAGACCAGCAGAAAACATAGAGACTTACAGAATTTACAAGTTTTGAGGCCATGGCCTGTGAAGAGTTAAGAGGGACGAGGACATCTTCAGCACCTGCGACAACTAAAACTGGCATTTCCTCCACTGCCTTGAGTAATGATGCTGAACTGTGCAATGAAAGGACTGTCTCAGATGAAAGTTTGCCTATCTCATGGAGTGCTTCTTCCCAACCTTCTACACAAAGTGGTGCCTGATTGAGAATCGGGATAGCCAAAAGAACGTACACGTGAGTACATTGGAATTCCGTCGACAAAATATTAGGAATCATTCACAAATTTCTCCACAAAATTGAAGCTCCCCATTGGATGCAATACAAAAGCCACAAGTACAAAGGAAACTGTTAACACCATAACCAATAAAGGGTAGGAGAATATGATGGCAGCCAGAAGGGCTACTAATTACATAAACATGTTCAGCCTGGTTATTAATGAAAGGGAATGGTGGCCCAACGATTAATTGTGCCAATCATACCATTACAACACATTGAAGCCATAACCTATCAATTGCTCTTTCATTTCCTAATTGTCAGAAAAAGAAAGTGCCAAGATGATTGCATTTTTTTTTCAAGCATTTCTGCAATTGTGCTCTAAGCACACGATATGATCTACATTGCCATAAAATATAATGGCCCATTCTATAATTAGTATGGCCTCATTGACCAAGGATGTGTGCTAGCATAATATTAAACATTCTAAAAGCCTAAAACATAAAGCATATCCATACCTTATAAAGCCTTAGAGTCTCTGTTGTCAGCTTGGTAGCATCGTGCCATGCGCGCCTGTTCACCAGTTGAATAATTTCTGTTCGAAGTAAAGGACGAACCAAATGCTTCTTTCCAAGTGTAGTTCGTAGAAGTATTCTAGCAAAGGAAGGAACCACTTCCCTTGACAAACTGACATTTAGCAGTACCACACCTTGGATTGTAACCTAAATGATATAAAGGCATAAAGTGATCACAGAGATTAAAACAACTACTTGAAACAAAGTGGTGGCCCAAACAAAAGATTCCTACCATCATCATTTTTCCTGGCATTTAATCAAACATCAAGCCACTCCAACAGACTTGCATGCAACTTTGAGGGTTAGAAAAGAAAAAAAAGGTCGCTAAACCCAAGAATTTATGTAATGTCAGGATGCTCCAGTCCCCGAAAGGGGTTTACTTGCTTCAACAAACCAAACTCCTAATTCAACGGCCCTCCAACCTATAGTCATCTCCATAAATCTATTAGAGATCAAAAGTAAGTACATTCCAAAAAAGCAAAGCTCTTGGGGGAGGTTGAATGTACTAGCCCCAGCTCATATTCCCCAGTCCCACAAGATGAGGGTTTTAATTCTAATGTAGCCAAAACATATATATATATATATATATATATATATATATATATATATATATATTTGAAGAGTGAAAAGACTATGCATGCCAATCTTCATGCTATTCAATAAATTTGATGAAAAGTCTGAGTATCAGAAAAAAAATAAAAAATTTCACCTTCACAATTCTACAATTAACTAACTGGTCTAGACACTTAAAAATTCCACCAGTACCACTGCAAGTTCAAAATTCTCACTATTTCCACAACCAATAGCCTGATTTTATTTTATTTTTTTTTATCATTTCAGTTTATTCATATATGCCTCTTCCACTAAGATGCATCAAGCTGAGGTGCACAACTATACTCTGTTGTTAAAAAATGTCCAGGTTGGATTCCAACACAACAAAAATGTACTCACATTGAAAGCATTTGTTGATGCTCTAACTCTTTGTGCGGCCATTAAAGCAAGCAATCCTCCATCATCATGGCCAACAAGCACCACCGAGGAAAATCCCATCTCAGAGCAGAAAGAAAGAAGCAGCTCAACCTGAAACAACAAAACAGGTTGAAAACTCAAAAGCTCTGTGAAGTCACTCAATGCAAAGCATGGTAGAAAATAGCACACAAGTTTGGTTAAAAAACAGCCTAGCAGATGCTGGTTTTGCAAATTTAATAGACTATGAAATGCCAGTGGCATGCAATACTGTTTAAACATAGTAAATTGCATTCTGTACTCCTGACAATAATCTAAACTGAAAGTTGAAAAGCTGTACTTCTAGCTAGTGAACATTCCAATAAAAAGAACAATATGCCTGTTTTATGTATCTCTTTTGCCTTCTGGTTTATCACAAAAAGCATGACAACACATAAAAGGGATCCCTAACAACAATTCTTCCATGACCTCAACTTCATTCTCTGTAACACAATAATGGCATTTTTTTCAGTCCACAATACCTACAAAGCTTCTACAACTTATCAAGACCCTGCAGAATCACCTGAGTTTCCAGCTTGTAAGGATTTGGAAGTTCTTTGTCCTCCCAATCCTTGCGACGTGGCCGAGAAGTCAAGCCCCAACCAGGCCTATCAAAAGCAGCAACTAGGCAACCGACCTGCCGAGCCAGCATCCCCATCACATGCCTCCATGAGAAGACGCCTCCCCCAAAACCATGAACCAGAACAACACCAAACTTGCCATTTTCTTCCATATCTACTTCTGGAGTCCTGGGGTTCAATCTACCCATTTCATTTTCCTGAACAGCATCATCTAGATTCAGAACAGGAATATCCTCGGAAAGAACTGGAGAAGTTGGAGAACCATCCAACAATGGAGCATACAATGATGAGCTGGAAAATTGATTACTGTAACTCCTATGTAAGTGATGCTGACCATTTGACAAAACACTGAATGGCTGCCTTTCAAGTTTTAGCCTTGCCATATTTTGTGAGCCAAGAAATGACTTGGAGGATAAGGAGCGAGGAGGAGAACCAGGCAAACAGAGCTTGTAGTGAACAGTAAGCCCTTGGCATGTAATAAATAAGCTGTCAATATCAGCAAGTAATCTGATTGGAAACTTCCCTTCATCACAAGGCACTCCAAAAGGCTTTCTTCTCATTTCACTGTCACTTTTAGGGGTCCTTACCCCAGATGGAGTGGGAGATCGTGGAACCTTCTGGTAGCTAGAGAAAACATTTTTGCATGAAAGCACCTGTTATTTTTATAACAAAAACCCAATTTTACACATTAAATTGTAGCAAAAGCTGTTGTGTGATCAAAGAAATTCAATAACTATAACAACAAACATAAAGCCTTACTCCTGAAATTAATTGGAGTCGGCTACATGAATCTTTTCTCGATCTATATACAAAGAATTTGGTGCAAGCCGAATTTGCTAATAATCCTTCCTAATTGAACACTACCACATCATTTTAGGTCTCCCTTTTAACCTCAATGCTGTTACAAATTGCAACAACAAGATCCAACTCAAACACTTAAGACCTAACTTAAAAGCAAACATACTGCTGCAACTAATGAAAGAGAATTTGAAAACTAAAAGAATTGAATATCAAACATCATTCCCATAACTTCTCCCTCCACATCTACAGAGTAGTGAGATGCCAAATTTAAAATAAGCAAAAGCCTCGTGAAATAAAGGAAGACAAGAACCAGTGCCAGTACAAGGTGTAACCAAATAAATGACAGAACCATTGTGTGAGCTTACAGCTTCTGGGTCAACTCGATGAAACATGAGCTTTCTCCGCGCTCTGCAGCTTGCTCTATACGCAACAACAATGTGACCAAGGGCAGAGACCACTGATGAGAGGAACAAAACAGGCATTCCCCATGTCTTCTTCAAATGGAGGCCTTGCCTTGGGAGGGAAGATGAAGCTTCAGCCTCAAGTTGAGAATTTGCAGTGAAAACACAAGCCTTGACCGAAAGAACAAGTATCGAAACAATAGAACAGACAGTCACGGTTCCTAGGTAAGGACCATGTGAAAGAGCAGGGGCATCACACATTGCATAAACACCTGTTGTCATAACACAAACATATACGGGATGGTTAGTATCCGGTAACCAAAAGATTAGCTAAACATCAAGTGAGGAACACTCATAAAAAGGTCCTCAGTTTCAAAAAATGAGTTCCGAAACAGGTCGGAAAAAAGCCACTAAAAATTTTTTATTGTAAAAGAAAATGAGTTATAAAAGACTTTAATCACAGAAAAAAAACAAACAAAAAACAAAAGTTTCCCACACCCTTCAAAACACAGAAATTTTCAACTCCAAATACAGGAATAGAATTAGGAACTTAAAACTCACCTTTTATTAAATATGCAAAACTTAAAGACTCCATAACCCCCCCCCCAAAAAAAAACCATAAACATAAAAGAAAAACATGGGAATGAAGAATTTAAGGGAAAATAATGAAAAAAAAAAACAGATTTTATTCATCGAAAAACTACTATAAAACCAAATTAAAGAAAAAAAATCTCAAAAGCTTAAGTTTTGACCCCCCCCCAAAAAAGGAAATTGAAAAATGACCTCAAAATGAGAGAGAGATTTGTTAGCAAGCGTACAGATGATAATAAAAGATCGAATGATAGAAACCAGAGGAATGTCGGTCAAGGAGCTCTTGAAAGCGTATCTACGCAAATGCTCCTTAAAACCATAACACCTCAAGCACGTGAAGCTCGAAACCAAGACCGACGGCAACAACACGTCACATATCGCAACCAGCACCGGCATCGACGAAACCAGCAGCGACGCCACCATCGCCACCACGAATATCGCCGTCCGTACACACCTCCTCGCCTTCTCCAACACCCTCACCGCCGCCGCCGCCGCCGCCGCCATGGCGCGTCCAAAACCGCACGGGCCGCCAAACAATACACCACAAAAAGAAAAAAAGAAAAAAAAATTCCAACCCAAAAAACCCAAACCAAAACAACAAAAAAAAAAAAAAGGGGTGATCAGATCGAAAATCTTATTCTAAAAACGGAATGAATTTCTTCGACGCCAGAGACTGAAACTCCCGCGAGACGATTCCGACTCCAGTTGCGACTGCGTTGCGGCGGCGGCGGCGGCGGCGGCGGCAGCAGCAGTCCATTGGTCACTTATTCTCCTTTCTCTCTCGCGTTCAATCTCGCCGCCGGCGCGGGCCAGAATCGTAATTCCAATTCATTAATTCAGGAAAGCGACCCACAAAGATTGTTGATCCATTGCCTATTTAATGAAATCGCCGTTCCTCCCAAGGGTTTCAAATTTCAATTTTTTTGGTTACACTTTCCAGCGGTTTTCGAACTTTTTCTGAATTTAATTTAATTTTTTTCCCCTCCTCTCTCTCTCTCTCTCTCTCTCTCTCTCTCTCTCCAGCGTTTTGCCTTTCTCAACGTCTCTGTTTATATCACCCTGTGTTTCTGTATTTATATATAAAAATAAATTTATAAATTATATAAATTATAAAATTAATTAATTTAAAAATATTATATAAATACGAATAAATTGCTACAATAATGTCTAATTATATCTGAGCTGATCAAATTTTTCACATTTGTGTAATAAAGTTATAATTAATTAATGTTAATTTCATATTAGGACAGTTAATTATTATTATTATTATTGTTGTTATTATATATATATATATATATATATATATATACACATGAGGTGAAGGAAACAATAATGATTGATCTAATTACTGCCTGGTTCATACCTGTCAAGCCATTTGCTTTGTTTAATTGGGTGGACATAATTACCCTTTCTAGAAATTATTATTAGTATTATTATTATTATTTTTGGGTTGAAAAATTAACATAAAAGCTTAGTGCTAATTAACAGGTTGTAAAGTTAATCAATCTATTAATCTAATGATGAGTAGGTTTCAAACTGTCTAGCCAATCTATACATCTAATGATGTTACTGACTTGCTGTGTTTTTTAATCCAAAAACCCTATTGTATGTTTCATTTAGAGAAACCCTAATTTTGTGCTATGTTCTAGAATTTTGATAGACATTATCTTTTTAAATGCACAAAAATATATTGATTATATACTCTTTCCCCTTCATCATTTTAAGGAAAATTGATTTGATTTGGTTAACAATATTGATGGAATGCAACTATGCAAATTTTGTAGTCTAAATAAATGAAATATTATTTTTATCAAAAAAATTATACAAAAAATAAAATTAGAGAATTGGAAAACATATCATTTTCTTAAAATTGAACCATTCAAAAAGTAAAGATATTCTTATGGAAAATATCTATAAAAATTAATTATAATTTTTATTTTTTACTATATGGACGGGTTTATTAATTTATAAATTATATAATAAAAATAATTATTTTTATTTTTATAAATTTTGTATTCTCGTAGAATTCGAGATATTGAAAATAAAATTTAAATTTTTAATTATTAAAATGACTATTAAAATTCTAATGACTTTTTTTTTTTTACATGTCATGTTTTAAAATTACCATAAAAGTTGGTGGATTAAAATTTACTACTACTTTATGTCAAAGGTTGGTGGCACAAGTAAATATTACAAATATGTTATCATTACATTATAGATTAACATAATTATATTTATAGTATCTCACAAAAATATTATATATTATTCATAATCTACCAAATATAGGAAATTTTCTAGGACCTAGTTTTCATAATATGGCTTGTACTCGATCATCAAAAATTAATCCTATTTTTTGCAGTTAAATAATATGATCAACATTTAAAAAATATTAGAATTATATAAATATTTAACAACTTTCCCAGTATTAGCTTCCTTTTATGGGGTATGAAATTCAAGTCATGTAGTGTAAAATGTTAGCTTCGCTATTATACATAAATATTTACTATGTCACTATAATATGATTTATATTTCCAAGTTATTGAACTAATACAAATATTTATTATTTTCATGACATTAATGGTATTAACAAATTTCGTTGTCACGTACAAATAAGTCCATAAAAATTGTGTTTATGTAAAAATTGGATGATTTTAAATTAATGACTCTTTCCAGTAAAGACCAATATTTTATTCAATAAATCATAAAACATGAAAAAAAAAAAAAAAAGGAGGAGGAGGAGGAGGTATTGTTAGTTGCCACTAATTACAAGATATAATAGTAGAATTTTTAGAATTGTTAATTTTAAATTTAGGATTCGATTATTGGATTTCATAAATTAAAATAAAAAAGAAAAAAAAAACTAACCGTGAGATTGGTACAACTGTAATCTTGCATATTTATTAAGACGCCCTCCATTTATTTTCTTCTTTTTTTTTTTAAACGGTTTTATTTCCACAATTTTTTTCTTTTATTTTTGGCTTTATATTTACTATTTACTAGAATAAGTGAGGCCCTCGGGGGACGGCGAATGGAAAAATTTTAAGACCGTGGTGGGGATCGAAAATCTTGTTCACCGCAGCTATGGTTCGTGCATTTTTCTATGCATAATTATAATTAATGTTATTAATCATATATTTATATTTATATTTAATAATTATAATACTACAATATATAATTGTTTGGTGGGGATCTTTTTTTCTTTCTTTTTTTGACAGTTTTATGCACAAGAATTATATTAAAGTGTTACTTTCAACTAAATTTGAATTCCTTTTGGTTCGAACCAAAATCTGACCAACTAAAAATGAGATGAAAAATCAAAGTGGATTTAGATTCTAACTGGAGCTTAGGAGGGAAAGGGTTTGATCACTTCAAAAAATTGTACACAAATCCTAACCATAACTGATCATAGATAGCAAGTAATTAGAATGGTGCTGCCAGATGATTCTCTTAACGAACTAATATTCAGGAGTTGAAGAGTACTCCTGTTCCTGCATGGATCCTGCTCTCTGCAAGGTTAAAGAGGTTATCTTGCAAGATAAAGGTGTTAAGTTGATGAAACCTTTTGGATATTTTTCCACCAGGTACTATTTTTCTTCTTGGAGAACTATTTTGCTTGGAAAAAGTCCAAAAAAAAATAAAAATTAAATAAATAAAAATGGAGCCATTTTTCCAGCAGTGCATGAGACAGGAGGCAGACCAAAAACAAGAAAAATGGGCATGAAGGCAACTGCAAAAGCAGTTTGTAGTTGGGTCATTCTGTGTCCTGCTCAAGGTTGCTGATGTTGCATGGCCCCCTTCTTGTTTACTTTCCAACTATGTCAGCATCTGACAGATTCCTTGGGCAAGGAAACTCGGGATACGCAAAAGAATCCACCTTTCGTCCGTTTAGCTTCACTAAACAGTGTAGATCACAGTGGGAAATAAAAGACCAGAAGTGTCTTTGCCATCGCAACATCCAACCTTGCCTTCTTGATTATCAGTAACTTCCAATGAAACTGAAGCCCGACTTACCTCTTATCGCCTCAGGGCCTAGGAACAAAAATCTTGCCTCGACAGTTTTGGGCAACCGTCCACCCCCCAAAAAAATGAAGAAACAGGCGTGCATGGATGGTGGGTTGAATCGGCATTTCGGTGATACTTCTGCTGTCTTCTGACAGGAAAAGAATGAAATAGGGAGGCGGCACGCATGCATGGCCACCTCCGCTGCCCAACCGATTTAAGGAACAAATATGTTACACGAATGGGGCTGAGTTGAGTTGTGCCTATATTTTTATATTACTATGATTATTATATATTTTTAATTTTTTAATAAACAATTATAATTAATAATCACGATAACGATGTAACATAGGTGTATATTTAAAACACGTCGCATTTGCTACATTGGCACGAAACTGGGGTTATTTCAAATCAAATCTTTACGTGGATACGATGATAATTTCTTTGTGTTGATAGCTTAATAATGGATGGTTTGATTCTATGGTATTATTATTATTTATAACTTAGTGGGCACTCAAGTCATCTCGGGCTCACAATCCCACTTTCCGTGCAGCATCCTAATGCACATCAGAGATCATGAATCACTCTTGAAGTGATTGAGTAGCTCACACCATGTTAGTGGCCATTCCACGACAAAAGTAAAACAGTGTGATAATTGTTTGATTACTGTTACAGTGAAACTGTCATTTTACAAAGGGGCATGCGCAAATTAAATAACTAAAAGGCATAGTTTTGGAGTTGGTTAGAAAGGACAAGATTGGTGAAATAAAAATTTTCAGCTCTCTACTTTCTTGATATTCTAAATCCTATGGGGCTCTTGGTTGAAAATAATGAAAAAAATAAAATAAAATAAAATCATGTGGGGGATAGGCTTAGCGCAAGCATGTGATTTGAAATTGAATAACAAGAATGAGTTGTACCCAATTGAATTGCATTGACTTCTTTGGGTATATTAAAAATTGATTTCAAATTTTTTTAACTAAATTTTAATTTTTTTATATTTTTACTTAAATTTTATATGTTTTCAATTCATTCAATATTAATTTTTTTAAAATATAAAATAACCAAAATCATTAAAAATTCTACATTTATTGAATGAATATTATTAATATTTTGACTATTTTTCATATAAATTTGAGTTTTAATGTTGGTGAAAAATAATAAAAGAAAAATGAAATAGCTAATGTTGGACTCATTGTAACTTTAATTAGTTAAGTTGGAATAATGAACAAAGAGTCTTTTTTGCAGTTGAATAGTATAATCAGCATTTTTGCCGTTCAAAATAAATAGTTTTATTTTTGTAATTTTTTAATTATTCTAAAATGCTAGAAGTTGGATTGACCAAGTTCATTTTTTTCCGTTTTATCTCAGACTATCCGTTTACTCGAAATGACTTTCATTTTCATTCTCCGTAATTCTTTTTCCCGAGCATCTCTGCTTGTAGTTTAGGGGACGTTGGCTGTTGACTTGGACACGGTCTCGAAGAGAGGCTCGATGTAATTGGCATGTTTGTGAAGATACAAGATCTCCTTTAAATGATTCTTTTATTACATTGTGGTATTTAATTAAAAAAATATATTAGAATTATATAAATAATTAACGTCTTTCGTTGCATTAGCTTCCTTTTATGTGATATGAAATTCACGTCATGTATTGCAAAACTTTAGTTTAAGTATAGTACAATAATACCTGCTATGTCACTCTAATATAATTTATATTGCCAAATTATTGAAATAATACAAATAGTTATTAACACATTTGATTTTGACTGTATTTTTTGTAATATTAAGAAATTTTCATTTTGGTATACAAAAAACTGTATAAGATTTGTGTCCATTAATCAAATTAATTTGTTTATCCCATAAAGTGAGATTGCATGAGTTTAAATTAATAATGAATTTATTAGATTTTTTAATAAATTTATTACTATAAATATTAACTTTTAAAATTTTAAAATTAAATATTTTTATATAAATAATATTGTAAATAATATATAAGATAAAACGTTTAATACATTTGAAAAGTTTATCCTAATCTAATAACTGATTTCTTTTATAATTATATATCTTTAAATGAATTTTTTATTTATATATATATTCAAAATTATTGTCCTCATAATGAAATAACATATTGAATTATTTTTCATTAATTGAGTCATATTATATTATAATTGATTCTTTAATTAAAAAAATATTATTTAATAATATTATCACATTATTAATTGGAGATATTTTAACATTTTTCCACTTGACCTAATTTGAGTCTATTACATTAATCATTATATGTAAATGACCATAACAATTTATCGCAATTTCATCGAAATATCATAATATGAGAAATTGTTCAATGTAAGTTATGGTATTCATATTTTATTTATTCATAACACTACTTTCTATATATTACAACACTTACAATTTCTTATACAAAACTTATAAAATATATATGATTTCATAATAATTTATAATAATATCTCATATAAGTTTTTCTATTAAAAATAATAATATGTACATAATCATAATATAACAAAAAATACATAATGTATATTAAAAATATATTTGTGAGTTTAGAGTATTATTGTATTATATATTATCAATTATCATTAATACAACTAAAACTCATTCTGTAAATACATTCTTTATATAATATTAGTTGTTAATTTTCATATTGATATATTATTATAAAATTATTTAGTACTTTATCGATATTCATTATTTTTAAACTTTTTTTAATGATAAAATATTTCAATTCTTATAAGTTTGGTATTCTTTAAATATTTATTATTCTTAAAGAAGAACATTACTGTAAAATTATCATATAAATTTCAACAATTTGATAATAGCATCAACAACTTTAAATCTTAAAATAAAATTTTATAGTCATAATACATAAATTATAACTTTAAATCATGTTACAAACTTTATTTTTATAATAAATTAAATAATGATAAATAATTTTTTTATTATTTTACAAAATTGTTCCTTCTTTTAACGAGAGCAAATAACCAAAAGTAGATTTTTTACCATTCATGCATCCAGTAAAGTTTAAATCCAAATATTCAATCATATTTAAATGGTTGAATTTTTTTATACATAAGCATGTAATTCTTAATTCCTTTAAATACCTTAATATTTTCTTTACTACTTTGTAGTGATTCATTTTTACTTTTACACCTCTCTAACATTCTAACCATAAAACTAATATTTAGTATAGTAAAAATTAATAAATACATTAAGCCACTAATAACAAAGGCATATGGAATTAATTCCATTTCTTTATGTTTTATATAATTATTGGAATATTGCATAAAACTAAATTTATCACCTTTTTATATAAGAATAACTCTAAGTGAATATTTACTAATATGAGATAATTTTAAAATTTTCTTGAAATAACTATCCTGAGATAATTATTCATTATAATCTATTATAGAATAGTTATACTTTTATTATATAAAATGTTTTTTTCATATCTTTCATTATAAAAGTCCTTTAGAAAAAATATTTAATCTCGTGCAATATACTTAAAATATTAATAATAAGTAACATATATGAATAAAAAACAAACTTACTTTTATTGATCTCTTAGTACATAACATCAATCAATAGTATTCTTTCTTAAATCTAAAATATATCATTATATCATTAAACTTAATATATCGTTACAAGGAAAGTAGTTTTAGTCTATATTTATCTTTTTATATACAGATTATTTAATTTTCACCTTTAATGAAAAAACCTTTAGGTTCATTTGTGTAAATTTCCTTTTTAAGATTTTTATTAAGAAAAATAATTTTCATATTTATTTAATAACTTTAAATCATACTGAATAACTAATACCATAATTAAATTTAGTACTTCTATGGTTATGAAAATGAAATTAAATCTTTATTAATTCTATTATTAAAATTTGACTTTTACAAATAAATCACATAATCATTTGAAATAACTAATTCCCTTTTTCTTTGAGATTTTCTTGATAGCATTCCTTATGGCTTATTTGCATTAGCTAGTTTTGAGTTAGTTTTTTCAAAAAGTGTTTCTTTATCCAAGTGTTCTTTAATTTCTAAAATAATATTTAACATTGTAATGGACGAAAGAATTTTTATAAGTAAAAAAGTATTTACCTTAATTTTTTTATGTTCATAATTTGATATTTATTAATCCTACTAACTTTACCATTCTTAATAAATCTTACATTACCATTTTATACAATTTTCAAATTATGATTATGATTATACCCTCTAAACTTATTTGAGTAACTAATAAAGTAACCATTAATCATTCAAGAGTCTAATTTCTTTTTATATGCATTATTGCTTTCGTTGAACAATTTCAAACATTCAAGTGCTTTAAATTAGGTTTTTTTCACATTAACAGTTTAATAATAGTACTTCAAACTATTTTATTAGAAATTCTTAACAAATAATGCATATATTTACAAAAATTTAGGTAGGAAGAAATTATTCATTATACTTTTAATCATATTCATTAATGTTCAATTATATTTTTTTATTACATCTTTTATTAAAATGTACTTAACATAATTTTCTATACACATATGTCATGACTTTTGAGAAATTTTATAAATAGACCTAAATACCACCCTAAATTATTATATTTTTTATAATATTCACCACCATTATAAAATTTTATAATTTTTACCTTTTTTATTTAATTGGTTCTGATCTCCTATATATAGAGAGAGAGAGAGTTTTCATGAAACAAATAAACATAATTATAATATAAAAAACATTTATAAAAATGATGAAACATAATTTTTTATTAAGGGTTAAAATATTAAAAGGTTTGCAAATATTAGTACGTATAATTTAAGAAGTTGAATGTTTCTTATAGTTTCTTTCATACTATATTGGTTTGTTTACACTCAGTGCAATCCATTTATATTTTGATATTAGTAAAATTTAAATTTGAAAGAATCTCATTACTAATCTTACTAATTTTTCTTTTAAATGTATGATCCAAACATTTGTGTTACAAATAAACAAAATTTTCATTTATCATATTATACTTTATTTCAATATAATGATGTATGATAATTAAGGATTTTTTAAAATTTTATCATATTTTAATTGATATAAAATATTAATAAAAATGCGTTATTTTTATATAAACTATAATAATCATATCATAATAAATTCTTAACTTTTCAATTTTTCTTTATAGTATTATAATGAATTTAAAATAACTTATACTCAAGAGATAATAAGTTTAAAATGAACTACATTTCATTTACCATTAATTTTAAAATCTTAAATTTTGTTTTAAAATTAGTCATTTCAATAATATGCTCTCGTATAGTTCATAACTTAATAAACTTCATAATTGTGAGTTATATTATAAAAATATCAATGAGTGACTTGTTCTTAAAATGAAATTATCTTTTCACAAATTACAAATATTTTTTTACACCTTTTATTTATGATATAATTTTCTTAATATTATTGATAACAATCACTTTTATAAATATAAAACTTAATCTATTATTTTGTATTTACATTTATCATGTAACTTTTCTTCCTTACTGCTTAAATATGTTATAATAGTAGATTACTTACTAATAATACAAGCCAATATTCATAACACATAAATAAACATTGGCTTTTTCATATTATTATGATAAATTCAATCTATTGAATAAAACAATAATATATACAAGTAAATTGTAATAATTATATAACCATAAATGCCTATAATTAATCATAAATTAGATAAAATAATTAGAATATATGTTGTTCTCTTTTGGAAAATTCTATAATATATTATTATAAGTAATATCATTAATTTTAATAATTAATTAAATATTTTTAATCAAATATATTTGATATTTTTGGATAAACAAATATATTTAATCAAAATATTAATATAACTTAATTATATCATTAATAATGGAATACTAATATACTTTTGGATAAATCATGAAATTTCAATAATTAATAATATTAATTTATCTAATTATTTTTTTATTTATAAGTATTTCATTAAAATTATAGATAAATAACTTATTTATGGGTATCGTTAAATATACAAATTTGACTACTAACAAATTATAACAATAATACATGTATATCAATTCAAATATTTTAATTTGGTCACTTTAATGACAATCAAATTATAATTATAATTATAATATATGTATAATAATAAAACATACTAGTTTGATCACTTTAATAATTAACAAACTATAATAATAATACATGCATATTAAAATAATGCATTAAATGTTAAGAAATAATGAATTTTAAGTATGAAACAACAATTAGCAAATTACATTAATTAGACATTCATTTATTTATCAACATAATATAATAACAACTCAATCATTACACAAAAGAGTTTTGATCAATATAAAGAGCAAAGTAATTAATGTTATTCATTTAAGGAATTTGTAATTCTTTATAATATATTTAACCACCGCTTTTAATAGTTTAAATTAATTTTTTTATTTTTTATTTTTTATTTAAATATTACAAAGTCATAAGCTCTATAAAACTTTATTCATCAAGTACCATCTTTTACTTTGAAGGAATTAATAATTTTATAATAAGACATTTTTTACCACTTCATCCTTTTTATAAGAAATTGATTAATTCCTTTATTTCTGTTTCATAATAGTTAAAATGACTTTAACTTACATATGTGTCATAATCACAAGAATGAAAAATTTTTATTTTTTTTTTAATCATATAAAAGCTAAACAATAACATAAAATCTTATTATTTACATAAAATAATAAACAATCATTAATCAAGTATATATGTTATTTATCATATATAAAAATATTTAATTTTAAAATATGTATTTTAATATCATTTGTTAAAAATTTTAATAAATTTATCATTATAAATATTAATTTTTTGAATTTCAAAACTAAATATATTAATATAAATAATTTCATAAATAACACATTTAAATTTGTAAAAGTCAAAATTATTGCACCAATTAGAGAATTTATTTTAATTTAATAACTAAATTTTCTCTTTAGATGTAATTATATGTTTTTAGATAAAAGAATCAATTATATATATATATATATATATTAAACTTGAGATATTTATTAATATTAAAATTAAATTTAAAATTATTTTACTAGTATAATAATATATAAAATTATTTTTATTAATTAAATTATATTATAATTAAATTTTAATTAAAATATTATTGTATTATTAATTAAAAATATTTTAACAGATTCTTTAAAATAAAGTCTAATATTTTATTCGATAAATTATAAAAGATGGTGGAAGGAATAAAATAAAATAAAGTCTAACAGTACGTTCATTGTTTTAAACATTCCACGAGAATGTTGCAATTGTGATGATGCATATTTAATAAGCCGCCCTCAATTATTTTCTTTTTCTTTTTTTTTTTTTTTGGTTTTATTACCGTTATTTTCTTTTCTTTTCTTTTTGGTTTTATATTTACTATTTAGTAATAAGAGAAGGAGAAATTTTAAGATTATGGAGAATCTTATTCACTGCACCCGACCGGCGTAAAGTTACGTCAACGTCACCAACGGTGCAGAATGGCAAGTTGGGCCCCATCCTGTCAAGTCAGGCTCATTCCTTTTGCCAATATATAAGTTCAATTATATAAATATCGTTAATTTTATATTAATTAATTAATTAATCATTATTATTGTTTTTTTTATTTGGTCCCAAGAGTGCATCGCAACCTTGGGAGAGAAAAATGAAGAAGTTGTGGCTTGAGTTCCCACCTTCTTTTTGGCTAAAAGATTGGTGGCCGGTTGCTAAAGGATACTTAATTAATTTGATATATGCTAATTAACAATATTGATCATTAATTTGTATTTAATAATTATAACAATATAATATATAATCTTGCATAAGCATTGATTCCTTGGACAAGCAAACTTGGGATATGCAAAAGAATCCAACTTTCATTCATTTGGCTTCACTAAAAGTGTAGATCAGAATGGACTAAAACTATTTGTCCAAAATTGTAAGTCAAGGTTTTTGTTTATAAATTTTAGGTGTTAAAATTTTAAATTAAAATATAATATTAAATTTATAAATTTTTAACTTATTTAAATTTATTAAAAAAAAATTCTGATTTTAAATTCTCACATTTTTTTAATAAGTAATATTAAAATTAATAATTCGACAAAGTATAAGTATGAATAATATATATTTTTTAAGACTACTATCTCATAAAAAAAATGTATTATACTTAACAAGAAAAAAAAAATTCAGATTACAATGATAAGATATAATTCTCGAATAAAAATAGTAATACATATACAAGGAATGTAACTTCTACAATATTCACGAATATACACTTTAAAGACATAACACAATTAGCTCCTAAGTAAGTTTGATAAAATAGTATCGAGTTCTTACCACATTCTAATAAAGTAGATCCAATATGACAAAAACTCACATTTAAAAAAAAAAACTATATTATTAGAATTTTAAATGCCAATATATGAATTATGTAAAAAAAAAAAAGTAATATATAAATAAAAAATAATAATAAATTTAATAATTTTAAATTTTAAATTTAAATATAATATTAGTTTTATAAATTTAACATTTATTTGTACTATTATTTTTTTGAATTTAACCACCCACCAATAATATGTATTGTTATGTATTTTCATGTATTTCAATAAAATTATATTTTGTAAGATTGTTTTTCATTATAAATTAGCCCACCACAAAATTATGAAAAATAATAAATTGCATGAAAAAGTGTACCTGTGACGGACGCAATCATTGCCAAATGCCAAGGAGGAGGACGTTATAATATTTTTAACCTTCAGTTTTGATGCAGGTGGAAGGTGTACTGGAACCGATGATGTAGTTGCAGCGTGACCCATCACATGGGAACTCCAGCACCGTGGTTGAGTAGAATCGTGCTGCCAGATGATTCCCTTAACAAAATAATATTCAAGGATTGAAGAGAGCATCCTGTTCTCACAGTGATCCTGTTGCTTGCAGGGGCAAAGTGGTCGCTTTGCAGGATAAAGATGTCAAGACATTTTTCCACTCGGCACCGTTTTTCTTGTTGGAAAGCTATTTTTCATGGGCAAAAAGTCAAGGGAAAATGGAGCCATTTTCCAACGGTGCATCAGACAATTGGGAAGACCAAAAACAAAGAAAAAGGGGCACATGGCCAACTGCTAAAAGCAGTTTGTAGGTGGGTCATTGTCTGTCCTGCCCAAGGTTGCTGATGCTGCATGGGCCCCCTCCCTGTTTACTTTCCAACTATGTCAGCTTCTGACAGATTCCTTGGGCTAGGAAACTTGGGAAATGCGAAAGAATCCACCTTTCATTCATTTAGCTTCACTCAGCAGCGTAGATAACAGTGGGAAATAAAAGACCGAAAGTCTTTGCCATCCCAACATCCAACCTTGCCTTCTTGGTTACGAGTGACTTCCAATGAAACTGAAGCCAGGCTTACCCCCTCATCCCCCCAGGGCCCGGGGACAAAAATCTTGCCTCGATGGTTTTGGGCAACCGTCCACCCACAAAACAAAAAAACAAAAAAAAAAAAAAAACAAAAAATGAAGAAAAAGACATGCATGGATAGTGGGTTGAATCGGCATTTCAGTGACATACCTACATCTTTTGACAGGAAATGAATGAGATAGGGCGGCAGCGCGCTTGTATGGTCCACCTCAGCTTCTCAACCAATTTAAGGAACAAAAATGTTTTATATTATTATGAAAATTATTATCATCAATAATCTTATAATTTTAATTTTTTAATAAATAACTACAATAAAAAATCACAATAATGTAATACAAGATAAGCAAATATCCAAAATATGTTAAATTGATTGAGTTTATATGATCTAGAGTTGTTTCAAATCTTTATCTGGATGCGATGATAGTTTCTTTGTGTTACCTTTGTATCGATCGTGTAACAATGGATGATTCGATTCTATGGTATTATTAATTGTATCTTGGCGGGCAAGTCTTCTCAGGGTCACAATCCCACTTTCTGTGCAGAATCCTAATGGACATTAGAGATTATGAATGACCCTTGAAGTGATTGAGTAGCTTACATTATGTTAGTGGCCATTCCATGACAAAACTAAAACAGTGTGCTGATTGTTTGATTACTGCTACAGTGAAACTGTCATTTACCAAGGGCATGCGCAAATCAAACAACTAAAGGCACAGTTTTGGAGTTGGTTGGAAAGGACAAGATTGGTGAAATAAAAATTTTCAGCTCTACAATTTTTTTTTTTTTTTTGATATTCTAAATGCTTGCGGGGCTCTTAGTTGAAAACAATGACCCCCATGAAAAAAAAAAAAAAATCATGTGGGGGATAGGCTGAGCAAGCATGTGATTTTGAAATTGAATAACAAGAATGAGTTGTACCCGATTGAATTGCTTTGAGCTCTTTCTAATGATAATCTTGTTTATAATTATGAAGTGATTGGTCCAACTGGAAGAGTGATATGAAGTGAGGTCAGTAGCCACCCTGCCTTTAGCCCTCAAGTTCCAAATTCAATTCGAATTTTAGGCATTTTAAATTTGAATTTATATTATATTATTATAATGATGAAACATACATTTGTAATATTTATTTATTTATTATTATTATTATTATACAATAATATATTTAAAATGTATAACTAATAATAACAATAATATAACATATAAATTTATATTTATAATATGTCAAATTGGCCGTGTATAAATAATTTTACTAAATTCAAAAACGAAACAACTTCAAGTAGCTCTTCTTATTTATCAACAAAAAAATAAAAAAAATAAAGGGCTCTTCTCAACTTTTCAAATTCCCATCCTCCGGACCCTACCCAAAAATCAAAGAAAAATAATAAAACAAAGAGATAAGAGTGCAGGCTACTTGCTTCAATTGCACACACACACACACACACATACACACACACACACACACACACACATATAAACAGAAGAATTTGGTGGTCCTCGTTCTTTGAGTCAGCAGCTAACAAACTTGAGAACAACCTCACAAGAACACACCTGTAAATGTGAATTGTCTGCCTCCTTTGGAACTTCTCTTTTGTATTGTATGATATTCCCACATAAAAAGCCTTCCGCAATCAAACTGCCAACTGTCTTCTGCAGAACACACACACACACACACACACACACATCTCAAACAATCACTTTAAATTTTAGCAAGCTATTTCATTGCAAAATGGTAACGACACCCAATATTAATTACTCAATTACTGTTAAAGGCAGCGAATTTATGCCAAAAATTGCACATTTATATGCATTGCACTATATATATATATATATAATTTTGTAGTTGTTGTGTTTCAAATATGGGAGATATATATAGCCTATAAGATCTGTATATATGGACTTGTGTTCCGTACATTTTTTGAAGATAATGCCTATTTTGCTTTTGGGATACCAATGAATACCATTTGTCTGTATTTTTTTTTTGCTTTTGTTAAAAACTCTTATATCATACTTTTTGTGCATTTAGTTTAGATATTTTTATGAATAATTCTCAACTTTGTATTTAAATTTTAATAACCCTATTTTTCTTTTTTTTTTCATTTGAAAGATTTCACTTGCAGCATATATATATATACATACATATATATATATAGAGAGAGAGACCTACAATTTTTTTTTCTTGGGACCCGTTTCTACTTAGTGGGTGCAAAAAAAAAAAAAGGTGCAATAGTCTCTACCTCTAGGCTTGATTATGAACCAATTAGGTTGTAATCAAACTTGTGCTCTTCTTTACCAAGAATTTCTAGTCACATGTCGTTGTCATTTTCTCGGGTTCAGAAAAGTATGTCTCAGATTGAATGTGTGGCATTGGCAAACGCCAAAGCAAGGCCCATGGACAGTGGTAATTGATTGAAGTAACGGCTATATATATATATATATATAGAGAGAGAGAGAGAGAGAGAGAGAGAGAGAGAGTCGAATTTGAAGTGACCGACGTGCAGACAGCCTTAGAAATATAAAATTTATTAATTATACAAAATCGTTACATTGAACGGATTATTGTACAACTTTTAGCAGTTCTGTTCGAACGTTCAACAACAAAAAAAAAAAAAATCCATGAAGTTTGGTGAGAGTATGAGGGACAACAGTAGTATTTCTGACTTTTTTTTTTTTTAATTTTCTGATGTACTAACAAATTTCATAAATAATGAAATTACACAAATATCGTATAAGATAACTAACTCAATTTGGGGGCATATTGATAAATTTTGTTAATACATGTTTAGAAGATATACATTAGTATTTAGCTACAAATGTGTTGTTTTTTTATAGAAAAAATAAAAAAAAAAACAAAAATCAGGAACCAAAAAGGAAAATATTGCTCGTGTTGCTTATTCAACTAGATGCGACACACCAAGTATACTTAAAAAAAAAAAAAAAAATTCAAATCCTGACTCGAATGCTTATGAGATTATGAAAACTGTATCAAGAGTCAATCCAATTTGCCACTACTTAATAGTTTTAAAATTATATGTAATCTAAACAAAAGAACAAAGAAGGATTGTGAAATTGCCACCAAGAAAAAGGGAGTAGGGAACAACTGTTTTTCCCTTTGAAATACTACCACAACTAGAAAATTATTAGGTGAGAAAGACAGAGAGAAAGCATGAAACTTAAACTGGAAACTAAGGCACTCCTGGCCAGATTCAATCTACCATTGTACAGTATAGTTGCAAACTCATACAGCTAAGCATGGAACCTTTGCTAAAATGTAAATTTGAATGAAAAGCTTTTTAATTCTCAAGTTGGTTTATTACAATTTGGACAATGGGGGTAAATGAAAAATCTCGCAATTTTCATTTTATTCAAAATTAAAAATTCTACCCACCCAAAATAGACATATTAACTTAGAATATCGATATTCATGCGACCATTTTGTTAAGAGTTTAGTGGATTAAAATTTACAAAAGTCGTCGTAGGCAGTTTGGATGTGGAATTCTCCTCGAAATTGCACAACTCGATCCCCTGACACCCCCCCCACTCAGCACCATTCAATTTGATTTTACAATCAATGGCATTCATCTTTTCCTTTGTCACAAAGTTTGCTAATATTGAGCACTTTCTTCTTCATTCACTCCCTTTCTTAAATAGAAAATAGTTTTCATACAAATAAATCCATCAACAATGAATCGCATAAAGCATTTAATGTCTCATTATTTGTTTGATTTTTTTTTTTTTATGCTTTTGAGCGATCTACTCGTAATATGTCATAAAAATATAAATTTCTTCTGGTTAAGCAAGAATCTCGGAACTACACAACAGTGGTTGATTCTTAAATTATTATTATTTTTTATTTTTATTTTTTCATGAATCTCGTACTTCTTTCTCTAAAATTTGAACATTGGATTCCCACTCGGGGTTTCGACGAGGGAGCCGTTCAATTGAAACCCCTTTTGCCACGTTATGATCCCAAGAGAATTGAGCACAGTATGATATTGTCCATTATCCTCAAGCTCCACCCTTTAGACCACAAAGGCCACGCACGTCTACAAAAGTCATTACCTAACCACTCGGGGTGCTTAGTTTCTTAATAAAAACGCCGCATAAAGACAGTCAAAATATTCGGATACAAGTTCAAACGAGGGAAGCAAAGTCCAACTTTCTCGAGGCAGCAACATTGACACCTTCTCAAATAATCCTACGGCTATGCACCGTTCGTAGTCCAGTTTAAGTTAACGAAAAAATTACACAAATGCGGGCCTAATGCGCAACCACAGCAAGAGTATTGCATTACGTTATTTATTTTAGCTTTAAAGTGATGAAAAAAGAACTTGTCTTCATGTACAAAAGTTTGTCGTGAGATGTTTGCGTCAATTCGATACCCAGAAGTTTCAAAAGCCAAAAAACGGGTTTATGTCACTTGTTGGGTGGCATTTTGGACTCATTGCGTGGCAGCTGACGTTAGCACGAGTTTGATAGAGAAATGGGGTCCCTAGAAGGGGGGGGGGTGAGGAGATCAGCAATTGCGGTAACGTTCAAACAGAGGAATAGAATGCGACATCTCTTGCATTTCCCCTTTGATTAGATGTATCATTGTGTCACTGTCACGTACATAGACCAAGTGATAATGAATGCCCCTCTTTTTCCATGATGTAACCCACTTGTGGAAAAATTCAACATTTGGGAAAATCAAAATAAACGATGCTTGACTCTGGTTGTTATTTAATTTTTATTTAAAATGACATGGGCACTGATGGGCTAGGGCAGCTTCGTTCTGCTATGGACCTTAATCGTTGGACCAGGCCCTTACAAACAACTAGATGAAAAGGAGGCCATTAACGAGATTCCTACCCGGGAGCAGGCACACAACCGGTGGGCTCCAAGCTGAACCCCCCTGACTTGTTGGCCGGTTGACGGGTCTGGTTGTGATGCATTGTCACAAATTTTACATCTTATTAATTTATGTGATACTTAGTCAATTTTACGAGTAAAAATAAATTACATAAATTTTAAAAAATTTTTAAAAAAAAACGAGGGGAGAGCGTTGAGAGACACAAGTAGTGGAGTTAGAAATATTAGAAAAATAAAGAGTTAAACAAGATTTTACAAGTGAAAATTTTATTAAATAAGTAAATTTTACTTTATAATTTTGAATATCTAATATGCTGTACAAATAAAGAACACAATGGCACAATTAACTTGTACGACAGCAGCGACACGATGGTCTTCTTCCTCGCTGTTAGAGAGATGGACACTATCTATAGCCAGGAAAACTAACTAAAATTGCCCAATGAGCAATATATCCTTCTCTCTTCGTACTAAAGCAGAATGCACAGCTCATTCGCAAAGCACAAATGCATAGGATAATCAAGTCAGCAAGGATTTTTGGGACCTGTTTGAATGTAGAAAGTTGAAGCTTTAAAATTGCAATGATAGAACAAGACGTGTGAATGCCTACAAGATAAAGGAATTAGGGCCGAACTAAGGGTCAGAACAAATCTTAGTAAATTAGGATTGCTTCAAATCATGTAACTTTTCTTAGTACAAAAATAGTGCACACTTATCTATAATAAATGATGCACAAATTAGTTTATAGGATGAACGGCACTTTTCAGTGTGAAATCAAGCTGTTGAGAAGCGTTTCTTAGCAAGCAAGTAAAGGAAGATGCACAGAAGCGGACAAGCAACATATCATTAAAATTTACAACTCCACTTTTGCTTCAACGGAAAAGGTTCTACGTTTTTAAAATTGGAAAATGAAGAAACCAAATGCGGATTGAACAAAGAAGTTCGCGTGCCTACCTAACAGGCTTACATGCACACGTATGGCATATGGTTACTATACAAGGGTACCATCGAATTGAAGTAGTTGAAGAAGAACCTAACCTAAATCGGACTCTACCAAGCTCTGCACCCACTCACGTCAACAGATGTTGCGTGAATTACTAACCCTTTTCACAGTTTCACATACCGCGGCCCCTTTAAAGGATTGATATATACTGGCAAGGGATCGATACATTTTTGCACTTCAAGATCGTGTATGAGCAATATGTACAATCATATTCACGTAATATGCCGTGTGAGATCGACATCAGCACACGGTATATTAACCATATAAAGCATAGTTCAGAATACAAGTTTGCTACAACCTCGACTTTCGAGAGATAATTTAGTTTTTTTTTTATAATATTCATAATAGTATTTTGTAATTTTATTATTTCCTTTAAGAAAATGAATTGAGTATGTTAATTATTGAATTTTTTTTTTGTTCCGTTGAAAATCACAAAGTATGAATTGTTACTAAATTTAAAATAAAATAAGTTAGATATAGATTTTTTTTTTATAAAAAGGTAAATAATGATTCGTGACATATCTGAACTCGAACGGAGAAATAAAAGTCAACCGTGGCTGGTGAACGTGGGGCCGCATGGTCGAGAAGATTTATTCGTATCCCGCTTGTATATATTTCGGCTTGGTTAGGTTTGGTCCATTAATTTCAAAATCATTTATACATAATATTATTCTAATACAAAAAGTAGATTGTAAGGTGTAAGTTATTAGTTTTATAAAATTAGATAAAAATTATTTATTAACATCTTAATTTAATTTTTTAAATGAAAGATGTCTTTTACTCAAATACCCAAATTCCCAATTCCACGCCTACCCTAATGCGAATCCCTTGAAAATCGAAACTTTAATTTAATTCGGTTTGTGTTAATTAGAATGATCTCATGAAACCAAACCAACCATTTTAAAAGGGCAAGGTACCAAATTTATCAAAACTTATATACATTAGTGGTGGACCCTCCCCACCAACTCTCACCAACCCCAAACGAAACTACCCCCCCCCCCCAAGTCCCGAAGAAATCAAACTATTGGGTTGGTGAAGCCTCTTTTCTCTCACAAGAAAACACACTTTTTTTTTTTTTTTGTTTTTTTTTACGTCAAAGAGGGTCCAATTACGTAGTTAGGAAGGATTGGACGGAGAGCACATAGAATTGGTGGACCCCCCCCTGCGTAAACATTCCTTATTTTGACAAAAATATATGATGACTTAACAAAAATTAAAAAATAATAATATATATATATATATATATATATATATATATATAACGTGCAATAAATAATAGTACTTATTATGTATATATATATGTGTGTGTGTGTGTGTGGGTATGTATTTTTATTAAAAAGATTAATTTTAAGATGTAAGGTCCATTGCTCTATCTCGCACACACCCTCCCCGACCACCTAATTTGGTTGCTTTAAAAGGCCTACTCCCCTAACTCTGGTCGTCTCTTTAATCGTGAAACTTCAACTCACCCCACCCAAAACGCCAGCCACCAACCCACGAAACCCCAGGTCAGAACTCGGCCGGAACCATGCCGGACGAAACGCAGCAGCCCGAAACGCCGCCGAACTTCTGGGGCCACATGCCGGAGGAGGAGTACTACGCGTCACAAGGGGTGATTAACAGGCAATCCTACTTCGAAACCCCCAACGGAAAGCTCTTCACCCAGAGGTTTCTGCCGTTGGATCGGAAAGTCAAAGCCACGGTCTTCATGTCGCACGGCTATGGATCCGACACCGGATGGATGTTCCAAAAGATTTGCATCAGCTTTACCACGTGGGGTTATGCTGTATTCGCCGCCGATCTTCTTGGACATGGCAGATCCGACGGCTTGCGCTGCTACTTGGGTACTTCTTCTTTCATATTATTTCTTAATTCACCGAGTCCAAGATCATTGGGTATTTATTTAGTTGCGATCGTTTTTCTAATAGAAGAAATATAAAGGGCCGTCGTATTTTTATTTTATTTATTTTAAAATTTTCATAATTATTAATAATATTTTAATTATATTTAAAATAATTAATGACCAGTCAAAAATTAATATACACACGTCGCCATATTCTCTTCAGCATCCGGGTCTGCCCAACTCTGTCCTTGTCGGGATAATATATATGTCAACGAGAATTTTGTCGACCCATTTTGTGCTTAAGACCCGGATGTGGTCAAAATCTGGGGTACAAATAACAAAAAACAATTCTTAAAAAGTAAAATGACCCTTTGACGAAGGAGTTGGTTAAGTTTGTTTTTTTCTTTTAGTCTAATTTAATTCGAAACAAGATATTTAATTATAAATGCAATCTGATATCGGAGCTCCAAAATTTGCCGCAAGGCTATACACGATCGATAAAAGTTGATTTTTTTTTTTATTATTATTTTTTTTGTGAATGTAAAATGAAGTTTTAAATTAGGTGTGGAATTATAATCACTTGGGGTCGTATGTAACTAATCGAATCGATGCTTCGGCCTGCAATTGTGATGCTACAAAATTGTCAAAAGTCCTGCCTTAATTTAATAATTTGTACAATTAGGCGACATGGAGAAGATTGCTGCCACGTCACTGTCATTCTTCAAGCACATCCGCCTCAGCGAAGCGTACAAGGACCTGCCCGCCTTCTTGTTCGGCGAGTCCATGGGTGGGAACGCAACGATGCTAATGTATTTCCAGTCCGAGCCCAACACGTGGACGGGCCTGATTTTCTCGGCCCCACTCTTCGTAATCCCGGAGCCGATGAAACCCAGCAAGCTCCATCTGTTCATGTACGGACTGCTCTTCGGATTCGCCGACACGTGGGCGGCCATGCCGGACAACAAGATGGTCGGGAAAGCGATCCGGGACCCAGAGAAGCTCAAGATCATAGCGTCGAACCCCAGGAGATACGCGGGCAAGCCCAGGGTGGGAACCATGAGGGAGCTCGCCAGGATGTGCCAGCACATACAGGATAACTTCCACAGGGTAACGGTGCCGTTTTTGACGGTCCACGGCACTGCGGACGGGGTCACGTGCCCGACATCATCCCAGTTGTTGTACGACAAGGCGGCTAGTGGGGACAAGAGCTTGAAATTGTACGAGGGCATGTACCACTCCCTGGTACAAGGTGAGCCCGACGAGAATGCCGATCTGGTGTTGAAAGACATGAGAGATTGGATCGACGAAAGAGTTGAGAAGTGTGGATCCCTTAAAATTGTTGAAGTCGTGGACTAGAGTGGCTGCAATCGGTACTGGGGACAGGCTCCGATGTCTTTTCATTGTTCTCAAAACAAAAAAAAAGAAAAAAAAAAGAAGCTTACAAAGAGAAAAAATAATATAAACTTGAAGTGTCGATTAATTAATGCTGTATTTGGTAACATTATATAATATAAAAACACGTCCGTCCATGTGCATTCCTCATTTATCACATTTCACTTTATTTTCGAAAAATAAATAGTTCTCATTAATTAACGACGACTATTTTATCGTAAATAACGACAACCTTTTGTTCGAGTTTGGAGGATTTGAGGTTTCGGATCCCGAAACCCAGAGAGCCTCCGCTGTATAATTTTTCATTTGTCTGCACATTTAAAGTCTCGGGAATTCATGGCTTTACAAAGTGATAAGGAGAGGGTTTTGGAGAGACTCGAAAGTCCTTATAATAGCTCATTTTTGCACATTAAATAATTTTTTTGGAGAAACTAAATAGCTTAGGGGGTTAATAATTTTTTTTTTTAATTTTTTGGAGGATCTAAAATGCCTTGGGGGTAATTAATTAGAGGCAAATTAAGAGTTCTATTTAGCATGAATATGGAATTAAGAGCCTCCGTGCGTGTGTGTGCATATATATATATATAAAATTCAGAATTTGAATACTAAATTAAAAAATAAATGATATGATAATTTAGAAGTTAAGCAGTCCAATTCTTTAGTTTAGTGCATGAATGAATGAATTCACGATTTCACACACCCGGGTTTAGGTGTAACTTTCACGAGCCACAATCCCATTTATCTCATGTTTATTTTCAAAAAGTGAAAAAGCATCTCAAGGGCATTTAAGTCATAAGATTTTTGCCAATGGGTAAACTCATGGTTGTTAAATTCGTTGAATCACTGGTTCAATCGACAGATTGACAGTTAGTCCGATGAGATCAATACATAAAGCAATTTTATTTTATTTTATTTTTTTTTTTTGGTCTTTTTCTGATAAGTAGAGAGCTTAATCATATCATAGATAAGACCTAGCAAATCTTATCGTGTAATAATAGGCTAATTAATGTAATTAATATGTTACAATTTGATTACCCGAAAAGAACTTTTACACGGTTTGTTCCTAAGTCTTGGTAGTGTAATTAATAGGAATTATTTATATAATCATTTGGTTATTTATCTTTAGACTCCAAAACCCAACCAGGGTCCCCCCAACTACAGTGCAACTATCGTTATAAAATTGTCACACAAAATGGTCGGGACAAAAAAAAAAAAAAGAAAAAAGAAGGCATTTTTTCTTAATTATATGTATTTACATATTTATAATTATTAATATTAGTTGTGCATTTAAATAAGTAATTTAGTTTAATGTGACATTAATATTTTTAGGATGGTGTGTTGCACATTTATATGTGTCAAATAACATTAATTGTGTCTATTTTTCGATCAAAAAATTAGTATCCATATGATATCTCTCATCTTCTTTTTATAGTTTCTAATCAATTTTTAGAGTTTCGCCGTCTAAAAACAAAAGGGGAAATTTAGAGACTTAACGTCGTTATTGTCATGATTCGAAGTCTTTGAATAACTATAATTATGAATAAAATTATTTTATACTTAATTGTAATATATTAAATTTAGAATAATTAATTGTCAGTTTTTTATTTTTTTAAAAAGTTAAAAGTACTTAAAAAAACAAGAAGAATTATATACGCTAATTCACTTGTAAACTCAACGGTGAGGAGGAAGCTCTTGGTTTTGGTTCTGTTTCTTTGAATAAGAAAGATAGTTCATATAGGCCCAGAATCCGAAAGGAACATTAGCCACCTTTTCTCTCTCTCACCAATGTTCTGTCTTCGAAATCCAAGCTTTAGGTCTTCTTGAAGGGACTTCTTCAAGAGAGAGAGAGAGTGGGAGAGGAAGATATGGAGGCTGTGCTACAAACCAGGGGGCTTCTCTCACTTCCACCAAACCCCAAAAGCAGGGCTTTGTATCCATCAAATGGTTTAAAGCAGAGGCTTTTTGCTGTGAAACCCAAAACCCTTCCTGGGTTATCCTTATCTTCAAATGGATTAAACAAATTTCCAAGCTTTGTGTCAAAACCAAATGGGGTTTTACCAAAAGAGAGGAATTTGCATGTGTGCGGGGCTGAGGCTGCAGCTTCGGCTGATGGGCAGCCTTTATTTAGTGAAGAAACTAATACACCTAAGTTTTTGGGTATTGAGGTTTCAAGTCTAAAGAAAATTGTGCCATTGGGGTTGATGTTCTTTTGTATTCTTTTCAACTATACAATTCTGAGAGACACAAAGGATGTACTGGTTGTAACAGCTAAAGGGAGCAGCGCCGAGATTATACCTTTTCTGAAAACTTGGGTGAACCTGCCCATGGCCATCGGCTTCATGTTGTTGTATACAAAATTGGCTGATGTTTTGTCTAAGCAGGCCTTATTTTATACTGTAATTGTTCCCTTTATTGCTTTCTTTGGAACTTTTGGGTTTCTTTTGTATCCTCTCAGCAGTTATATTCACCCCCAAGCATTCACCGATACACTGCTAAATATACTGGGCCCAAGGTTTCTTGGCCCTCTAGCAATTATGAGAATTTGGTCTTTCTGTTTGTTCTATGTTATGGCTGAATTATGGGGGAGTGTGGTCATTTCAGTGCTGTTCTGGGGATTTGCAAATCAGGTAATTGTGTTTCCATTTTCTTTGAAATGTGTTCACTGATTTTATGGGCATAGTTTTAGATGCTGCTTCTGATTCTGGAATGAGATTCTGCATATTTGATGCTTGTGTTGTATCTTATGTAGGTTGGATGGTGAATTATGGACAGATATCTATTTGTCCTGTTTTCTGTAGGCTAATTCAATGGTAGACGCTTTTTTTTATCTGAGTTATCATTTTACTCTTTTAGTTTGTTTGCTTGATCATATCTTATATGATCGGGAAATAGAGGCCTTGATTCTTATGGAGGCTGCTCTGAAACGGGAGAGACTTGTTGTTGTGTTCAGAATTTTAGCACTGGCCTGTAAAAGGGCTGCATGTTTAGATCCATGATTTATCTATGGTACAGAGTTCCCAATCATTTCTGTTGGTGTAAATGTAAATTAGATGCTTGTTTAGTCCTATCTTTTGAGGTTGCCAGTGGTTTACCATGCATAAAATATTAGCATCTTTAAAGTGAACAGAGAGTTAAAGGTTGTTATGTCAGGTACCCCTTTTTTGGTATATGTGGAATGATACCATTGGATTTTGCTGATGTTTCATTTATTCATGTCTTTCTGAAATGAATGATTTGTTCTTTTAATCAGTGAGTGGTTCCCGGTTTAGATCAGTTTTGATAAGCTAATAAATGATAGCCTTTTGGTTTGGTGTTTTTCCTAATGGGTGGTGAGAAGAGAGGGAAAAGACCACTTAAGTTAATTTGAGAATCTTTAGTTAGGAAGGATTTAGAACAACTGCACCTCATTTCAAACTTGGTTTATAATGGCCATGCTTCATGTAACCAAGCCCAATCAAATTCAGAATTAAGGCTTTGTTATTGTGTTGTTGTTTTCCTAATGTTTTCCATTTGGAAAATTGGACATTGGCATACTGCTTTATGTGCACCAAGGTGTTTTCTTTTAGTCTTTTAGTGATGTATATGGCCCAAATGGGCTTGCCAAGCTGCAATTCCTTCATCTCTAAACACGCACAAATATTTTGAGAGAAGAATGGGATGACACTGAGTTATGCTTGCCAAAGTGGTTATTTTTCCAATTAAATGTGCTTCAGCATATTAGATATTGCAGTCAACTGGCAGGATTCAAAAAACATGATATTTACCTTGTTTTATATAATTGATATTGGTGATGCTTATTTATCCTTCGTCAGTAGTAGTAACCAGGCATGACTTAGGTTTTGGGGCTTAAATACTTTGAATGCGCTTGAAAATCTCAACTGTTTTGATTTTGACCTTGAATCCCCTATAGAATATGTATTTTTTGTTTCTGCTGGTCAAATAAAGTAGTTGTGCTGTGCCTTATCTGTATTCTTATGATCTTGCTCTCAAGTTCCTTTGCTGTTTAAACACTGATCATTATAGTAATGGATGCTGAAAACCATGGAGGTTGATTCAAGTACCAAAGTCGTCAAGGCTACATTCTATGCATAAGTAGTTACGGACACATGCCTTGATTATTTGTCATGGAGACTACAAGAAGTGGTTGTGAGGGTCGAACCTTGCCTTAATAAAGGTCAAAAACATGCTAGATTTTTAATCTCTAATTTTTTTAGAATGATATAATTATAGAAACTTTAAGAGCTTGTGATTAACTTCGTCTAGTTTTTTGTTATTGTCTCCCGCACCTTATTGTTTGGTACCGAAGGGCACAATTGAAGGTTGTTGTATGTATCTGCAGATCACTACTGTGGAGGAAGCCAAAAAATTTTATCCTCTCTTTGGACTTGGCGCAAATGTTGCTCTTGTTTTCTCAGGCCGAACAGTGAAGTACTTCTCCAATTTGAGGAAAAATTTGGGTCCTGGAGTTGACGGTTGGGCCATTTCCCTAAAAGGAATGATGAGCATTGTTGTGCTGATGGGGCTTGTAATTTGTTTCCTTTACTGGTGGGTGAACAAATTTGTTCCTCTTCCAACGCGCAGCAAGAAGAAAAAGGTAATTTTGGCAGGGGTGCTATTTCATTTTTCAGTCTGTTGAACCATATATTCTTAAACTATCTTGGTTTGGGTAGTTGATGCTAGAGCTTCTCCTTTCTTATTTTCCCCCTCTTTTGGCCCCCTTTCTGGCTACTGCTCACCTCCACAGTCACTTACTGAATTGTTGTATCACTTTTAACCTGTTTTGGCAACTGAGTGGTATACTATCATTGATTCATTGTTACATTCATCTCCATACTGCAGAAGATCTGATTTATTGATTTGGGGTATCAATAGCATGCAACCAATTCAGTTCAATAGCTTGAAAGAGTGGAATTCACATTTACATGCATGCTTTACATTTCTGAAGATGGACTGAAGAGATTCATTTTGCATACACATATTTTGTGCATGTAGTCTGAAAAGGAATAGTAATCTCAGAATTGTCAATTTTGTTCTCTGTAATCAAAACTATTTTGGAAACTACTTGTGCAGGAAAAGCTAAAGTTGAGCACAACAGAGAGCTTAAAAATCTTGGTATCTTCTAAGTACATTAGAGATCTGGCCACTTTGGTGGTGGCATATGGTATTAGTATCAACCTTGTTGAGGTGACCTGGAAATCAAAGCTCAAAGCACAGGTAAGCTGGATTTGGCTTTTCACTATGCCTGCATCACCCTGGGGGTACATTGGTTGCTGATTTTCCCTTGCTCAATTTTACAGTTCCCTAGCCCGAATGAGTATTCTTCCTTTATGGGTGACTTTTCAACTGCAACCGGAATAATGACTTTCACAATGATGCTTCTAAGTCAATATATATTCAACAAATATGGATGGGGAGTTGCAGCTGCAATAACACCTACAGTCCTACTTCTAACGGGAGTCGGTTTCTTCTCTCTGATTTTATGTGGGGATCCTCTTGCACCTGCCCTCGCAAAGTTTGGGATGACCCCTCTTCTTGCTGCCGTATATGTGGGTGCAATGCAAAACATTTTCAGCAAGAGTGCCAAATATAGTTTGTTTGACCCTTGCAAAGAAATGGCCTATATCCCCTTGGATGAGGACACTAAGGTTTGGACCTGGGTATTGCGCTTCAATAATTTCAGCCAAGCTATCTTTTTTAATCATATTGGAAACGAGATTTAAGCATTAAAATTAATCACATGGTTTCAATTACTTCAGTTCCCATAGAGGAAAGAACATTTACGGACATTCAAGTCCATTGCTCACCTTTAACCAATGTTATAGGTCAAAGGAAAGGCAGCCATTGATGTTGTCTGCAATCCATTGGGGAAGTCTGGAGGAGCTCTGATTCAGCAGTTTATGATCTTAACCTTTGGGTCACTGGCAAATTCAACTCCTTACCTCGCAGGAATACTCTTGGTCATTGTACTTTCATGGTTAGGTGCAGCAAGGTCTTTGGATACCCAGTTCAATGCCCTGCGCCAAGAAGAAGAGCTTGAGAAGGAGATGGAAACAGCAGCTGTTAAGATTCCCGTCTTGCCTCGAGAAGGAAGCGGAAATGGTTCTTCTCTAAGTGGTTCTACACTCAGTCCGGCAGCTGGTGAGTCAACTGGTAGCTCATCTGAAACCTCAACTCCCTCGTAAAATCTAAATTAGTTCTTCCATAACTCGATGCTGACATATGAGAAGAATAAGTGGACCTAATGAGAAGCATAATTTAGGTTAATTTGTTTGTTCTCGGAATACAGAAAGCAATAATAGCTAAAGGTGGTATGCGTCATACTGTTCTCCAAGTCCCTTTTTCCTAAATGGCATAGTGAATTTTTGATTTGCACTCTGGAGCTCAAATGTTACTCCAAAGAAGCTTCATTTAAACCCATGACCAGGAGGGCAGAAGTAAATGTTCTTTCTGTTTTCTTTTGTTTCTGTGATATTCAACCCCAGAAAAGCCTTCATTTAGAATCAGAAGTCAAATTTTCTTCTTCTATATTCTTCTTCTTGTATTTTTGTTGGGGGATATAACCCAGAAGCTGATTTTCAACCGAACCCTCTGGTGGATTTAAAATTGTTGGATTAAAACGGTCCCTTTTCTGGTTCCCTGAATGTTGGGGAGATCACATGCCGATTATGCTTTTGATATGACCCCAATTTCAGTGCCAAGTCACCCACTAAGCCTTGTAACCCATTTTGTTTTTTTCCCTGGATCATAGCTCACCATCTTTCCCCTCACCTCTTCTGTGCAAAACACAGATTATTACAAAGCCCATCAAATAAAGAGGGAAAAAAAAAAAATGCACACAAATGTAGGGAACAGTTCAAATAAGCCGAGGCTTATTAGCTACGATATTTCTCCTCTTAGATTCGTGGGTGTCTCTAATATCCACCACAGCAATGTTACATGAAGGTTGGTGAGCTGATGCAGAAGAGACTGCTTTCTGTAAATTTTAGTCTTTTAATGCACGATGACAATTATTGACGAGGACAATAAATGTGCAACTAATGGTCATAACTGTGTAATGTAGATTTGCGTTTTTTACACACCAAGAACCTAATTCCATAAGATATAGATAGCTGTTAAACTCAAACCCAATGGAAGTGATGTTCCGGCCATTGGTTTTGTTAAGCTATTTACACAAGATACTGTTTTGGGAAATTGCATGATGCCTGTGTCAACAAGCTCTCAAACTTTCAACTGGAGCAGCATGACCCAAACCCAGATCAGGAAACATGATTTATATCAGATCAAGAAGAGACCTGGTTGGGAGAAATCCGCACCATGGCTTGAAACAAAAGATGAAAGATTTGACCCCATTTTATGAACAACAAAAGAAAGCTTTCAATGGGGAGGCTGCCATTTTTTCATATATATATATATGGTTCAATGAGTCTTGTAAATGAGTCCCAAAATAAGCTTATGGCGATTCTTCAATTGAGCTAATAAGTGATGTTGTAAATGAGCTCTTAAAAGAAGTCTCTGATCGAGCTTATAACCAAGCCTTATTGAGCTCATCAACCGAGCTGCTTACGAATTCTAACGAGTTGGTGCTCGACCTTATTCAATAATTTTGACTTGTTTGTTAAATGAACTTTTAATTTAGGCTCGAGACTTGCTCACTTATCAAAATAAACGAGTTTGAATGATCTCTTATTAACTTGAGCCTGCGAGCTCTTAGCCTTCCTTGCAACCCTATTCACGAGATCACTACTGCAAAAGGAGAACGAGAGAGGAGTTTTGCCCTTTGTAATCACATATAGACATTCAATTGTCCACAGATTTAAAATTTCTGAAAAACAAAAATAAGATAAAAAAAAAAATGTTAGATAGAAAAATTATAATGAATATAAATAAAATTATTAAAATATAATATATATATATATATATATATATATATATAAATAAAAAATTGACAATTTTTATTAAATATGAATAAGTATTTTTATTTTTTAATTAAATAACAGAAATATATATTTTTTGCATTTTTATAAATTTGAGATTTTATTCTTAAATTTAAAATTTAAAACTCAATAAATAAAAATTTAAATTATTAATTATTAAATTATTTTTTAGAATCACAATATTTTCTCTCATTTTTATTATTATGTTCTCGTCCGTGCAAAGGGATGTCGTCATGTCGGGTAAAGAAAATCTTCCGTCCAAATTCCTGCTGGCGCCTACAAAATCTACTTTTCTTTCATTTTCCAAAACTGGGCAACAGGAAGGATGCTTGGCAAATTAACATACGTTAAACTCCACCATGATTTCGGTTCTAAATTTGCATTCAACCTAGGACGAGAGAATTCTGCCTTAAAAGGTTGGCTCAAGTACTGAGTGCAACTTCGATTTTGGATTTGAATCACGAGGCAATTATTTCATCTGTCTATGGTTAATTCAATAGTAAAAATGCTTTTTAAATTATATGAATTAGGCATAAGATCTCAATTCTGAATTCTGTTAAATGTAAGCGATCGGCACAATGATGCGGGTTGTGTTAACAAATTCGTAATTTGACTTTAAAAAGGGATATTTGTCATTAAAAAAATATATAAAAAAAAAAAGTTGGAAGCAGATAGGATGGACTATTCTAAGAAAATTGCACTTTACCAATGGCTACCATATGCATTCGAACGGTATTAGACATCGGCTGGGACAAAACGATGGGATATCGAATTACAAGATATTGATATGCCACGAAGTCTAGAGGGTGAGGCCAACATAAAATATATATATATATATATATATATAATTACAATGGCACGAAATTCCAGAGCAGGACAGTCGTTGGGTTGGTGATTCGCAGCCCGCTGGCATGGCCCCAGCTGCGGAATGCCGCTGTTGTCGTGTACAACACAAACAAAACATGAAAGTTCACGGGGGGCCTTTTAACCCGTGGTGGCATTCCCCAACGCAAGAATCCAAAAGCCTTCCCCCATCAAACTATCGCTTCTTCTGCTCCATCATTTTGTACACTTCTGCATGTATGCATTCTCTCTAGGTCAACACCACAACGTCATTTAGTAATGGCCACTGTTACATGCCATTACCTACCTCACCTACACCTAGATCTCATTTTTGTTTGGGGGGAGGAGGGGGTGCGATATTTCCAGCCAAACCCACGATGGTTTGAGTACAACGATAAATTTAAAAATTCATATTGGGGACCTTAAATTCAAATTACCAAATATGAGGTGAGAAATTGAGATAACATGAAAGTAATCGAGCCAGCGGCGGAGCTGTGGAATTTTGGCTGTGGGGATAAATGAAAAGACGTGTGAAAAGAATGAGCAACACAAATTTTAGTTGGGATAAATATAAAAAAAATAATTTATTATTAAAATTAGGTCAAATTCTATTTGTCAGTGAAGACATTTGCCCCACTGCCAGTGCCTCGAGCCAATACATTTGACGACCACATAGCTCGATTATTTGATAAGCAAATCTAATGAAGTTTGAGTGTACAATGTGGAGCATATAAACATTTTCCTCGCTAAATTGGACAGAAAGCAATGGACATTGCGATTGCTTGGTATGCTAATTTAGTTAATAATTTGATGCATTGATTTTTCATTAATTTAAATTTAAATTTTTATATTGATATTTGTCTTAATAACAAATAAATTCAAATATTTAAATTTCCAATAATAAAAGTTTAAACTCATTAAGATTAAAATTGAACATATAAGAAGTATATATTGAATTCAAAAGTATTTGAGTAGTGAATTTTTTTTCTTTATAAAGGAGATGAAATGAAAATAGTAATTTCAATTTTAATTGATATATTTACTATGTATTTTTTTATTTATAAGAAAAAGAAAGTAATGGACATTCTGTGGTGTGGTCTTTTCCTTTTGTTTTGTTTTTTTTTTTTTTTTAAGTTGAAACCCGGATGCAGTCTCGTGAACTCTGGAGATTTCAGTGCCCTTTTTTTTGGGGGGGGGGGAGTGTGTTGGTTTTCGCTTCATGTTTCTCCTACATAGCTACCTGTAAATGGTAAGAGGCCCTTTATAGTAGTTGGTGGGCACATGGACGGGCTTAAAGTGCCTGTTTTTCTAGCCGCGGCCGACTTGAAGACAAATTTGCATGGGAACCCATCTCATGGGCACCTTCGGATTTGCACGAGTCACGGCAGCAGAAGGCCACATATTCCAACGGCTGATGTAGTCGTGCTTAAGTACGAACTTGCACACAGCATCATCACCATTTATGTGCAATTTAGGAGAAGGCATGAACTACCAGAGCATGCAACGTGTGTACGATATGCTCTGGGAAGAGGAGCAAGACAAACTCAATATATTTGGGTAACTTGGCCTACACATCGTGGCCGCACGATCTATATATGGATGAATCTGTACCATACCACCAAAGAGACATTTTTAGACTCATCCTATCTTTGTCCTTTAATGGTAGGGCTGGACTCATTTTCATAATTCTATTTTTCCATTACTAGTATATTTAAATTACAAAAACTTTTTTTTTTTTGTGAAAATAAAAATAAATCCGCGTCACTTGCCAATCCCAGGTTGTAGAAGATTTCCACACTATAAGAATGGCATTTGAATGCAAGTTCTTGCAGTTTGGATTATCTGATCACTCTTATTTGCTGCCCCAATGAAGAGAAAATAGGGAAAAGGAAAAAAGAAAAAAGAAAAAAAAAACCAATGTAAATTGTGACGGACGGCTTTATAAGACCCGTTTTGTACATTGGATAGGAAGAAAAGATCTTGAGACATATAAATGTGAGTGTTGCATACCCTAAAAGGCTACTTTTTAAAGAGAGTAATGACCTTATGACAAGTAGTATTAGAGCCAACCTCGATCTTTATTCTGATGTCTCTTACCAAGCATTTCATGTGATTTATTCTGATATCTCCTACCAAGCATTTCATATGAAAGAAATAGACAGGAAGAAGTCTTGATTCTCAACGACAATGTCGATGAATTCAATGGGAGAGAGTATGATGTACAGGTGTATGAGACCTGTCTCTCACATCGGATAGGAAGAGTGTGATAGACAGGTGCATGAAACCTGTCTCCCACATCAAATAGGAAGAGTGTGATGAATTCAGTGGGAGAGAGTGTGATAGACAGGTGTATGAGATCCGTCTCCCACATCGGATAGGAAGGAAGAGTGTGATGGATAGGTGTATGAGACCCGTCTCCCACATCGGATAGGAAGAGTGTGATGGATAGGTGTATGAGACCCATCTCCCACATCGGATAGAAAGAGTGTGATGGATAGATATACGAGACCCATTTCCCATATCGGATAAGAAGAATGTGATGGATAGGTGTATGAAACTCGTCTCTCACATTGGAACATCAGATAAGAACATCGGATAAGAAGAGGAAGAGTGTGATGGACCTGTCTCTCACATCGGAACATCAGATAAGAACATCAGATAGGAAGAGGAAGAGTGTGATGGATAGGTGTATGAGATCGTCTCTCACATTGAAACATCAGATAGGAACATCGGAACATCAGATAGGAAGAGTGTGATGGACAGGTGTACGAAACCCGTCTCCCACATCGGATAGGAAGAGTGTGATGGACAAGTGGACCTATCTCTTACATTGAAACATCAGATAGAAAGAGTGTCATGGACAAGTGTATGAGACTCGTCTCCCATATCGGAACATTAGATAGAAAGAGTGTGATGGACAAGTGTACGAGACTTATCTCCCACATCGAACAGGTGGACTCGTCTCTCACATCGGATGTGATAGATAGATATATGAGATGGACCCGTCTCTCATTTAGTAACATCAGATGATAAAAAATTACCCAAGAAGAGAGGGAAGGTCTGCACAAGCAGATGATAAAAAATTACCTTTTGGGAATGTGGGAGAATAGGGTTTTTTTTTTTATTGTTTTTTTTGTTTTTGTTTGCAGGTTAAAGTCCTTTTCAACGTGGAGCAAGTTATTAGTATTAGTTTTGTTCTACTTGGAATAGAATAAAGCCACGGTGGGTCATGGGAAGGAATATTAGCATTTAAGAAAGACTGTCCTCTCCACCATCTCTCTCGGATTCTCTCCTCTTCCCTTCCCTCGCTTATCCTTCTGGCTCTTCTGGTATCCATTCAAAGCTCCGTCCAGTAGTAACAAAAATCTTCGTCTGCGATCCTCACATACAATTCACACACACTCAACTTCCAATGCAAGCGAGAAATTCCAAGGGCACATGAGTCCATTGAAATGGCCAAAATTTTGTCACTTGTTCTTTAGTGTGTCCCCCGATGAGCCATGTAGTAACGTACAAAAGCCCGCCCCCCCCCCCCCCCCCCCCTCGAAAAAGTCACGCTATGAACTGTCCTCCTAAAATATTTCCTCCTGCGTCACTACCATTTTGTGGAGCAAAATGAAGAAGACATCCTTGCAAGAGCCCACCACATTCCCTGGAAAGCCACCGCAATTCGCCGTGGATTGCTGGTTCGACGACGCGTGCATCCTCGACATGGACTACTTCGTGAAGACCATAACCGGGATTAAGGCCAAGGGCGTCCGGCCTGACCTGATTGGTTCAATCATTGCCCATTATGCATCAAAATGGCTACCGGACCTATCCGGCGAAGCGGCGGCTGATAAGGGTCTAACCAACTTTGAGGAGTCACCGGAAAGCGTCACGGCTTCATGGATGAAAAAGAGATTTTTTGTTGAAACCCTTGTGGGAATTCTGCCACCGGAGAAGGACTCAATTCCTTGCAACTTCCTACTCCGCCTCCTCCGAATCGCGAACATGGTGGGCGTGGAGCCCACGTACAGAGCCGAGCTTGAGAGGAGGATTTCATGGCAACTCGACCAAGCTTCCTTGAAAGAGTTAATGATACCATCATTTAGTCACACTTGTGGGACTCTGCTAGATGTTGAGCTGGTGATTAGGCTGGTGAAGAGGTTTGTTGAATTGGATGATATCACAAAGAGTGGTGCTGCCTTAATCAAGGTCGCTAAGCTCGTTGATTGCTACTTAGCTGAGACTGCAGTGGACTCCAATTTGAGTTTATCAGAGTTGGTTTCTCTTGCTGCTGCTCTCCCTAGCCATGCCCGTGCCGCAGATGATGGCTTATACCGTGCCATTGACACTTACCTCAAGGTAACTCTTATAGGGAATTCACTCCATTTCTTTGTGTTCTCTTAAACGCTTCTTTTTCTTTTTCCTTTTTTTTTTTTTTCTTTCTTTGATCAGTTCTTTCATTAATTAACAGTCAATTAGGCTTTTACTTACACAACAAATATCGTTTTCCGTTGTATACATCTTGCATTCCTGCGTTTAATAAATTCGAATTCTGAAAGATTTTAAATTTGAAATTTGAGTTTTTAATCACTGCATAAGACTATCTCTTACACTTTATTTTCTTTGGCCTGAATTAAATTACACCATGTCGTTGAATATATTGGTATAATAACAAAATTATTTTATTATGATTAAAAGGTCATAAACTTGAGATGCAGAAACAATTGTTTTATAAAAAATAAAAATAAAAATATCGGAGATTGACTTTCTTTTTATAGATTTTACCTTATAAAAAGCATTTTCACTAGTGAGATAGTAACTGGAACCAATATCTTTCCTTTTTCTCATTCCAGGAGAAGAAAATAAAAAACAACAAAACCTCACACAAGAATTTATCAATAATTTGTAAGCAAATGATAGGAGAAGGACAGTTGCGTTGAAAAAAAAGGAAAAGAACAAGGTGGTATGGGACCAAGAACTAAGTGGCAGACCCAGTGTTTGTCACGAGAGTGTAAGTTTTCTTGATTAGATTAAAGTAATCTGGCCACCTTATAAGATTCTTAATCAGAACAGTCTGGTGATGGGGTGTGGCTCTGGGACTGACAGGGTGCGATCGAAATGACAGCAATGCCCTCTACTGTCCATTACAGTTGGAGACCTAGAATTTGCTCTATTTCGGCCCTTCTTTTGTGGAATGTGATCGCGTAGCAATAGCATGTGAACGCACAGTGTTGGATTGGATCGGCACTCTCTACCATTTGCTTTGGATTGACGTTGTGATTCATAATTTTGATAGACTAATAATATATTACTGATGGAACCTTGCACTGCGATTCAGTGCAAGCCAACATATCTGTAGATGCATCTCCTGTCATTTTCATGAAAAGGGGCATTACGAAACTCTTAAATTGTCAGGTATAAGGAAAAATTAAGTACGTATAGTTTTATTTTTATTTCATAAAAAGTTATGTAATTTTTAAATTGTAACGAAGTGTTCTTATTGATGTTGCATTCGGACGGTATTGTCAGTCAGTGTATATATCTTCCTACGGTGGTAAAAATTTTCTTTGTGCAGGCACATCCGGGAGTTTCAAAGCAAGAAAGGAAGAGTCTTTGTAGACTAATCGATAGCCGAAAGCTCTCTCCAGAGGCATCACTCCATGCAGCTCAAAATGAAAGGCTGCCAGTTCGGGCTGTGATCCAGGTGCTCCTTTCCGAGCAAACCAAGCTCAATAAAAACATAGACTGGAGTGGCTCCTTCACCAGAAGCCCGAACCCGGGGATCGACCCGACGGTCCGGTGCCTCTCAAAACGTGAGATGAATGCCCAACAAATGGAGATAAAAAGGCTTAGAGAAGATGTGCTGAGGCTTCAAAGCCAGTGCCATGCAATGCAAGTCCAAATGGAAAAGATGTTGGAGAAAAAGAAAGGGTTCTTTAAGTGGAAAAGGTTTGGGATAATGCCTTCTTTTAAAAGTATTAATGTTGAGAAGTTAGAAGAAGAGCATATCTCTGGAGAAGCAGAGGTTGGGCTTGCAAGACAAACTCCTCTGGACATGAAGGCTAAGCTGGTGAGGGGTAGGACTCCTCCTAAGTGGAGACAATCCATGTCTTGAATTTGAAACAAGATTGACATACTTGATTAGTTTCCAATGTTGTTATTGCTAATTATGTTTATTAATTTCCTTGTATTATGACTTGATAATTAATCTCACAAGTCTGGAACAAAGATTTTTCTTGCCTTTTCTATTTAATTCAATCCAATTCGAAGCACTGCTAATTGTTGTTGGAAGAGAGGCTATAGCTTTATGCTACTAGCTTGTGGGTGAATCCAATATTAAGCCATGGCCCCAAAACTATTGGCTACAATAATAACAATAAATATGACCAAACCAAACTGTAATTTTAAATTTCATTAAAATCAACTGTATGCTTTTTTTTTTTTTCTTTTCAGTTGTAATTATAAAATTAAGACTTTCAACTCTTTATTCTGCTGAAACTAATATTTACAATCTGAAGAAATATATTTGTGCATAAAATAATTTGCTTTTAGAAAACTATGAAATTGTAAACAATAACAAGTGACAAATTGCGTTCTTGGGATTGTTTCCATGTGTGATAATACTTCACTGTTCAGCGTTTCTGCCTTTAGCACGAGATCCAGATTTCCACGATAAATAAACAAATAAATAAATAAAAGAGAGAATGCGAGACGGCAACTAGACAAAAACTAATCAGAACGGAGTCGTTTTGCTTTGTTTGGCAATTCAGTTTCCCCATCCCATCAAAGAAAATTCCCAGTTTTATCTTTTCTTTAAAACCCCTCGCACAGAACCCCTTTCTTCTTGCTGGCAGTGCATCTCTGCTTCATTCCAAGAAAATGGCTTTCTCTGCTAAAACCCCACAAATTTCTCCCCAACCAAACAACCAAGTCTTTAACAACCCAAAGTCCCTAAAAGCCAACAACCTCAACAAAGCCGTCAATTTCACTCTTGAACCCCAAAAGCCCCACCTTTTCACCAAACTGAAAGCCCCCCAGAACTCACCCACCACCACCACCACCACCACCACTTGCCTATACCCAACAAATACACAGTTGCTTCAATTATGCCTTGATGGGAACTTGGAACTAGCTCTAAAGCACCATAATTATATGCAAGAACTGAACTTTCCAGTTGAAGAGCAAAGCTATATTGCTTTGATAAGGTTATGTGAGTTCAAGAGAGGGTTTAAGGAGGGTGACTATTTGTGTAGTTCTGTTTTGAACTCATTGGGGTCTTTGTTGAGTGTTAAGCTTGGAAATGCTTTGTTGAGTATGTTTGTGAGGTTTGGTGATCTGGGTAGTGCTTGGAATGTGTTTGGGAGGATGGGTGAGAGGGATTTGTTTTCATGGAATGTTTTGGTTGGTGGGTATGCAAAAAGTGGGTTTCTTGATGAGGCTCTGAATTTGTATCATAGGATGTTGTGGATTGGCCTAAGGCCTGATGTGTATACTTTCCCTTGTGTTTTGAGAAGTTGTGGTGGGGCACAGGATGTCGTGAGAGGGAGGGAGGTTCATGTTCATGTGATTAGATTTGGATTTGACTTGGATGTCGATGTAGTTAACTCGTTGATCACAATGTATGTGAAATGCGGTGATCTTGTATCTGCGCGAATTCTGTTTGACAGAATGCCTTACAGAGATAGAATTTCCTGGAATGCGATGATTTCGGGTTATTTTGAGAATAAGGAATGTTTAGAAGGTTTAAGCTTGTTTTTTAGGATGCTTGACCATTCAATTGATCCGGATTTGATGACCATGACAAGTGTGATCTCTGCGTGTGAGCTTCTCGGCAATGGCAAATTTGGGAGGGAACTTCATGGCCATGTGATGAGAACAGAGTATGGTGGTGATGTTTCAGTGTCTAATTCGTTAATTCAGTTGTATTCTAGTCTTGGGTGCTTGGAGGAAGCAGAAAAGGTGTTTTCTAAAATGGATTCTAGAGATGTTGTGTCATGGACAGCAATGATTTCAGGTTATGAAAATAATTACCTGCCTGGTAAGGCCTTGGAAACTTACAAAGTCATGGAGTCAGAGGGCATCAAGCCTGATGAGGTCACAATAGCCAGTGTTCTATCTGCATGTGCTTGTTCAGGTCAATTAGATGTAGGTATGGAACTTCATGGGCTTGCTCACAGGACTGGGCTCCTATCATACACTATTGTGGCAAACTCCCTCATTGATATGTATTCAAAGTGCAGATGCATTGACAAGGCCTTGGAAATTTTTCACCGCATCCCTGACAAGAATGTGATATCTTGGACTTCAATCATTGCTGGGTTCCGAATCAATAACAGAAGCTTTGAGGCTTTGATATACTTCCGGCAAATGAGATGCTATTTAAAACCAAATTCTGTTACTTTAATTGCGGTCATTTCTGCATGTGCTAGAATAGGAGCTTTGATGTGTGGAAAAGAGATTCATGCTCATGCATTAAAGACTACAGTGTATGATGGATATTTACATAATGCAGTTTTGGACCTGTATGTACGGTGTGGAAGGATGCAACCTGCATTGAATCAATTCAATTTACACACTGAGGATGTTGGGGCTTGGAATATTTTGCTGACAGGATATGCTCAACGGGGGCAAGGACCAAGGGCAGTGGAGTTATTCCATAGGATGTTGAAGTCTAAAATCCATCCTGATGAGGTCACTTTCATTTCTCTATTATGTGCTTGTAGTAGATCTGGAATGGTTTCCAAAGGTTTGGAGTACTTTAATAACATGGAACTAAAATATTCTATTACCCCAAATTTGAAACATTATGCCAGTGTGGTTGATTTACTTGGCCGCTCAGGGCATTTGGAGGATGCTTATGAGTTTATAGAGCAAATGCCAATGAAGCCAGATCCAGCTACATGGGGGGCCTTATTAAATGCATGTAGGCTACATCGACAGGTTCAGCTCGGGGAACTTGCAGCTCAACATATTTTCAAGGAGGATACAAAAAGAATAGGATATTATATTCTCCTCTGCAATCTTTATGCTGACAGTGGTAAATGGGATGAAGTTGCAAAAGTGAGGAGGACGATGAAAGAGGAAGGGCTAATTCTCGACCCCGGGTGTAGTTGGGTGGAAGTGAAGGGAAAAGTTCATGCTTTCCTGAGTGGCGACATTTTCCATCCTCAGATAAAGGAAATAAATGTGGTGTTAGAGGGATTTTACAAAAAGATGGAGGCAGCTGGTTTCAGTGGTCAAGAATGCAGTTATTTAGACGAAGTTGAAAATGCAAAAGCTGACATATTCTGCGGGCACAGTGAAAGACAAGCCATTGCATTTGGTCTAATTAGTACTGCTCCTGGTATGCCTATATGGGTAACAAAGAATCTCTACATGTGTCAAAGCTGTCACAGTACCATCAAGTTCATCTCTAGGGTAGTCCGTAGAGAGATTTCTGTTAGGGATATTGAGCAGTTCCACCATTTCAAGGATGGCACATGTTCTTGTCGCAATGAAGGTTACTGGGATAAAATTGACCAGAAAGCTTAGAATGCAAGATTCTGTTAAATCTCCAGGATATTGTAAGGAATCTCTGTTTGGTATTTGGAGCAGCACCGCCTACACAGCAATTGTGTCTGCTTTCCAGGTTGCAGGGGCTATTGGGAAAAACCTCAGGGAGGGGAACCTTAAATTGACCCACTCATGAACGAAATTGTTTCCGGATGCTAGAGACCAGCTTCGATAAATGGCTTGGAAGCATAATTTTGGGTCATCAAGCATTTGTGACATAAACAAAGTTTATTATGCATAGGCAAGGTGAAATGACCATACACAGAAGCTGGAGATTCAGATACATGATTAACTTATTAATGCAGTGCAATAGACTTGAAGCAACCCAGCTGCCTTTTTCTTGTAGTCAAGGGTTGGATACAAAAACTTTGGCTTGTTTGTAAGCTGATAAGTTCAGGTTCTCCAGTTAACAGCATCCCTCTCGGTGCATTGCAATTTCAAATGATTGCTGTTATTGGAAGTTTTGATCTCGTTTCTTTGATGTCAGAGCATTTTTTTTATTTTTTTTATTTTTTACAGATTACATAATAAATCTGTGTTAAGATAGTAAATATTGCATGGGACAAAAATTTGTAAAAAAAGTTGTCTATAATTTTTCTTTTTTTTTTACTTTCATTTTCTCTGGATTTCTGTTTTTTGTGCTATATATACTGTTTTCAGTACTGCAAAGCAAGCTGAAAGCTACACTTGTGTGTAAGATTCAATAAGGAAAAGACACTCCTGCCGGAGTCTGGAGCCCAGAATTTCTCGTTAAGATTCAATAAAAACTGTGCTCCAATTTTTTGTTTTTTTGATTTTTTGGGAGCAATGGAATGATTTAAAAGCATTTCATATAGCAGATGATTCAAGCATTTCATACGTTGTTTGCAAAACAACAAGCTGTTATCTCGTCTATCACACAATCAATCTCTCATAAGTATATTGAAAGACAAGCATAAACCCAGATTTCACACACCATTATTCAGCTGCATGGCCATGATTCACTCTATAAAATCTTGACAAATGAAAAAAATTTAAAAAAAATGTATAATAATATAAAATACTGGTATTGGTGGAAAGTTCATACTCTCACTGCTTTCTTGATGGTCTTCATGGATGACTTAATGAAGCTGCTCCCTGTGCCAGGAAACTCATTGTAGTCATCATCATCATCTGCTACAATTGGCTTCTTCCTCATGCATTCAACTCCCTTTCTCAAAATCAAAGATGGGGAAGATGGTATATGCCGCAAGGTCCTGGCACTCTCAGACCTTGTAATCACTTTCTCCTTCCCGTTTTCTGTTCTTTCTTCCCTTTCAAAACTCTTTTTGCTTCCAATTCCTTCATCACCTGCATTTTCCTTTCCTGGAAGCATCTTTTTTGCTTTTGTGTCAATAATATCTTCTTCTCCTGTTCCTCTGTCTTTCTCTTGAGCCAGTTGTTGCTGCTCAAGAGGTTGTATCTCAACTTCATTGCCCTCAGATCTTTTTGAAGTTTCTGCTTCCTTCTGTGGGAACTTCTCGTTCATCTTCCTAATTATGTCATCGGTCCTGCCTGTTTCATCGCCATTTGAGTTTTCAGGTTCTATCTCTTCGTGTGAATTGTCTAACAGCATTTGCAGCCACCTTTCCACATTCCCTTTTCCACGTTCCTTCCTGGTTTCTTCATCTTCCTCAATTTCTTGCTTTCTAACACCTGGAAATTGAATTTTGTTTCCCTTTCTTTCATCTATGTTTAATGCCTCTAGCTCATGCTCAATTGAAGTTTCTCTTTCCAATGCAATGATAGATTTGTTGTGCTTATCAGATTCCCCTATCGGGGTACTTTTTGCCAGAATTTTCAGCTCCTTTTCAATTTCTGCTTGCTTTGTTTCTTCATTTGCAGACAATCCAGCTTGTGATGCTTTATGTTCCTCCTCCAGGAACACTCTAAGCTCCTTGTGCAAAGGTGTTCTTGGCCTGATTCTTGGCAGATAAAGAACTGATTCGCTGTCTCTATCATGGGACAAGGCATCATCCATTCTTGATCTCTTCCTTGCCTGTTCCCATTCCGGTCTGATCTGTCTCTCAAGCTCGTCTCTCTGTTTGAACTTTTTGTGGAGTTCCCTCTCAGAAGCATCACAAATTGCCTTCTGTGCTTCAAGCCTTGCAACCAGTGCATTAGTTGCAGCCTGGTTAAGTCTGACTTGTTCTTTGTAAATGACACTCCTGCAACAAACAAGGATCAAATGTTTCATTATTGATATCTGTAGCAGAATAGAGAAAACATGCTCTGAGAATGATCTATAGATCTTACTGGTGCATGGCATCTCGAATCATCTTCTCTAGCATAGTCCTATATGAGGATTGTGCCTCTGCTAGCTTCCTGCACTTTTCTGCCCTTCTCCTACGCTTTATCAGTGCCAATTCCAAGTCCTGAATTGTGAGTTTTTCCTCTTCATTCTTTTGCTTCGTTTCATTGACTTCCATGTCCAATTTCTGTATTTCTGTCTGCATCTTCTGCGATTCTTCTCTTTGTTTGAGGGAATCTCTGGCTATAACAATGGCTTGATATGGGTTTGCAACGAAGTCTGGGTTCTCATTTTCTTTCAAGGTACTAGGCTTTACTTTTCGTGCAGCTAAAATAGCACAATTGAAGAACAAAAGCGAAAATTCAGAAACAACTCGTATGAGGTGGGAAAAAAAAAAAAAACATTGCAAATCTTGTACTAACCAATGGGAGGAGAAGGTGGCCTGATCTGCCTATTATAATCCAAGGATTTAAGAGCCAGTGAAGAATCATATGGCTGTCTTGGAGACATAACTATGGCAGCTGGAGCAAGGCCTAATTGCTCCTTTGATTCAATGAAATGTTGAGGAAACGAATGTGACTCCACAGTCTGTGAAGCATTCAATTCTTCATTCTCACCCTCCGAGAAAAAAAATGAGAAAGCCCTGTGCCTGCCATAGTTGTCCAAGTAAAAATGTTAAATGTATCTTTCACTTACATTTCACAATTTAAATGCTTTGGATGGTGGAAATTAATGCACACCTACCTGAAATATGAATTGGAAGAAGCAAAGACGGATAAGAACTGGTTTACAGAAATTCCCAGCTGAAGATCCCACCATGGAACTAGAAACTCTAACTTGTTATGCTTTCTCTTGCACACTTGCCATTGCAGTATTCTCAGATTACTTGGAACTGTCAATCCACCCCCTACAATTCCCATAAGCGAACAGCACATCTAAGTGTTTTTTTTCATTTTGTATAGGAGGGAGGGAGGGAGGGAGGGAGGGAGGTGGGGGGGGGGGGAGAGGGAAAAAGACAGATAAATTAGCGTTCAATTATGTACTTTGGCAAGGAAACCAATGATCAATATCCCAAGCGAGCGGGGAGGCCTTATCGGCATGAAAGTAAAGAACATTGCCATATTGGTCAACCCGAATTACTGCAGGATCAAATCCAGCATTCCTGCAAACCCAAAACAATATGATATCACATGATTAATTATGACATTCAAGTAGTTCAAATTCTCAAGTGCTAGGGAGCAGAATTGAAGTGGTCACCCCAGGTGATTGAGTTGCTTCCACATGAGACTCGTAAAAATCTTCGGCTTGGCGGTTTGTTTTGCTCTTGGATCAATAACTGGGAACATTTTATCTAGTTCCCTTGCTCTCAAAATCTGCCAAGCAATTTGTTAACAAAATCCACCAATCAAAATATACTATAAGAGGCATTAGACCAGTGAACATCGATTCCCCTGAAGAGCAGCTTTACCACTACATTTCATTTTGTAACATAATAAAAAAATAGACCTGTAATTCATGGCTTTTCAATTTGACTACCAATAAAAACCCAAAATGAACACAAAAATTTACACGCAGGCACAATCACAGCCAAACTTATGAACTTTCTGCTCTGACTCAAAAATCACTCACACCTCATTATGCACAACCAACAATGTAAACTCAACCGAGAGCTAATTTTCTCCAATTCTACAAACCAAAACAAACAAAACCCACGAAGGCACATCTTTCATTTTCCTCCCATTTTTCCTGGAAACCAAACAGATTTCCCAAAAGGGTAAGTTTTGATTTCATATTACCTCATGTTGCTGCAATCCATATGGAGTAAAAGTGAGAGGAGGTCCGTGGCTGTAAGCCCCAGCAACAGCACCATCTCTGCACAACTTTGCATAGGCTTTTGGGTACCCAAAACCCCCATCTACCACCATATCTTCTTCATCGAACGCGTAATCCGTGGCAGCCATTGTTGCCTCTCTGGTTTCTCTTCTTGCTTTGAGTGAGAGAGAGAATTGAAATGGGCTCTAGTGTATAATGCTCTCACCGTTTTTGTTTGAAAGGGAGGATTGCTGTGGGGGAGGGGAGCTAACGGTCGAATTTCCTTGTTGCTCAATGATATTTGGTGGGTCCCATATAAAAAACAAATATATACATCTGTTACGTTGATGGGTTTTTTGAATTTCGGAGCTGCCACGTTGGCAAGATAAACGGTGGTTGGAGCTAACGGCTAAATGGTTGGTCCCACTAATTATTATTATTATTATTATTATTATTCTTATTATTTATTTATTTATTTATTTACTTATTTTTCCTTCATAAATCATGGCTTGATATCGGGTTTGATTGATTGATTAGAAGTTTGATTGATTAGAAGAAGTGAATGATGATGGTTAAAAAAAAAAACAAAAACAAAAAAAAAAAGCATTAAGGAATCGAAACTATTCTTATGGCTAGGGTGCTCCCAATATATTTTGAAAAAAAAAATAAAAATAAAAAATGAAAAATAAATAAAGAAAAGGAAAGTTCTTTTTTTTCTCTCTTTGGCATGGAACCAAATTGTTTATCATCTCGAATTCTTCTGCGGTTTGTGAAAATAGTACAATCTACACGATCAAAATGGGTTGCGTGAGAGTATTTCTACAAGTTTTGGCATGAGCCATGGTATGTGTCACATGGCCAAAAAATAGTGAGCTCTCCATCTGATATAATTTTTTTGTTAACTCACTAGACGATACATCTTCATTTAAAAAAAGTATGATATCAATTTTTTTTATTTATAAACCATTTTTAGTATGTGATATTCAACACATTGTGAATGCTCCCCTCACTCAACATATTGTCACTCTGATATAAATTTGTATATGATATTTGGTCTAAATTGCATTGTTATTGGTATCTAGTAATGTCCATCAAGTCTTGCTTGCATTGTATATTCCCATAATTTTAGTTTACTAAAAAAATAATGACTAATAGTCAATATTTTTTTTTTCTCTTTGATTAGGTGAAAATGCTTCCATCATTCATTACTTTGCCAAAATTATTAGACTTAATTACAAGATCATTTCAAGTTCGGACATGACATAGAGGAAGGAAGAAGACTAGGGATGTTGTGAAAGACAAATTACCAATATTTGGCAATCAAAAACAATTTGTTAGGGTTGGGTACTTAAGAAGAGGAATATGGGTATGGGGGCGAAGAATCTAAAGGGTAAGACAAAATATCAGAGATCTGATTTAACATTCCATGCACATAACCTTAAAAGGCCAAAAAAAAAAAAAAAAAAAAAGAAAGATTAAGGTTTTTATTTTTATTTTTATAATTTTTTTTATGAATTTCAGGATTATCTTTGTCCATAGGGGAAATAACAGAATTATGAAGCAGAAAACTCCGGCAAGACCTCCATCACTGCAATCACCAATTCATAGTTCTCCGATGTTCATACCCCAATTTTGCTAACATTATGAATGTGAACTGAAAAACCAGAAATTTTCTAAAAATACATCACCTCCTGCATAGTTGTTTAACATTTCAAATCCAAGAAGTGCCTCAAAAATAGGAAGAAGAATTTCTTTTAGGGATTAAAATTGTTGAGATTTTGATAAAGATGCTAGCCGATTTAAATTGTGCCCGCCAATATATATATATATATATATATATATATATTGTTTTTGGTTCGTCAAAACTATAACTTAAGCCTTAAATTGAAAATATATAATTTTTTTTAGTTGGTCAAAACTATATTGGTAGGTTTTGAATTTTAGGTGGGGTGTACCATACGTATACTAACTTCAAGAGTACTTAATTCCATGTTGATGTTAGCCTGTTTACACCAAATCATTTTCTAATTTTTTTTTTAATACATAAATTGTTGAGTAAAAGATGTAATATTTTTCCTCAAAAAGAAAATTTTCTCTGCAAAGTTTGTGATCAAAACAACGGAATGCCCCGTGGAAATAAAAAATTGATGGTAACAAGTGAATCTAAATCTCACAAAACACCCCAAGCATCGTTCGAACTCTAGCAATCTAAATCTCACACCACCACTGAGTCCCCTCTCCGATTGAAAGTGATTCCCAACTACTACTCTATTCCACAGGATTGAAAAATGCAGGGAGAAATCATTGTTCATCAAACAAGACAAGATTGCCCTAAAATCTCCCACCCCCCCCCCCTTTTTTTTAACAGTAACTTGTGCAATTCTACAATCTTCTTTCGTTATGGAAATGGACAAAAAAAAAAAAAAATTGCAATCTTGTCTTGTTTGATAATCGACCATTTCCCGAACCTCTCCTTTCTTTTACAATCCCACCGTCGTTCTCCGACGTTGTGTTACTCACATTATTCATTAAATTGAAATAATTAGACTTTGTTAATATTTTATAAAAAAATTATCAATTATTTTAAATTATATGAAATTAAATATTTAACTTTATTAAATTAATAAAAATTTAAACTTACTTCTACCCATTAAAACTATACATCCACACATTTTTTAGCGATAAAACCAAACCAAACGCAAGCCCAAACCTCACCACCATCCGCCATGGATTCCTCCTCGAACGACGCCGCCGCCGCCGCCACCGCCACCACTCCTCTCCTCCACCGCAACCGGTGGTGGTGCCGCCAATTCGGCCACAAAACCACCATCTTCTCAGAACTCTCCGGAGCAGTTGGTGACTTAGGCACCTTCATCCCAATCGTCCTGACCCTCACTCTGGTCTCCCACTTAGACCTCTCCACCACACTCATCTTCACATCACTTTACAACATCTCCACCGGCCTCCTCTTCGGCGTCCCCATCCCCGTCCAGCCCATGAAGTCCATCGCCGCCGTCGCAGTATCCGAGCTCCCCCACTTGACCACGTCCCAAATCGCCACCGCTGGCGCCACCACCGCCGCCACCCTGCTCATCCTCGGCGCCACCGGCCTCATGTCATATCTCTACCGCTTCCTTCCACTCCCCGTCGTCAGAGGCATCCAGCTCTCTCAAGGCCTCTCTTTTGCCTTCTCGGCAATCAAATACATCAGATACGATCAAGATTTTGTGACTTCCAAGTCCACCGCTCCTCGGCCGTGGCTCGGCCTTGATGGGCTGATTCTTGCAATATCGGCTCTTTTGTTTCTAATTCTCACCACTGGTTCTGGCGGTGATCATTCTGGTACAGATCACAACAATTCAATGGCCCGCCCTCGCGGACGGGTTAATCAAAGATTGCGCCTTTTATCAGCAATTCCTGCTGCTCTTATTGTGTTCTTACTTGGGTTGGTTCTGTGCTTCGTTCGTGACCCTTCAATCTTTAAGGATCTTAAGTTTGGCCCATCGAAGATAAAGTTGTTGGATATCACATGGGAAGATTGGAAGATTGGATTTTTAAGAGGAGCAATCCCTCAGATCCCATTGTCCATATTGAATTCTGTGATTGCTGTGTGTAAATTGTCTGCCGATTTGTTTCCAGACAGGGAATTGTCGGCTACTAAGGTTTCTGTCAGTGTTGGGGTGATGAACTTGGTGGGTTGCTGGTTTGGGGCTATGCCAGTTTGCCACGGAGCAGGTGGGCTTGCTGGGCAGTACAGGTTTGGTGCAAGGACTGGTGCATCAGTGGTGTTCCTGGGGATAGGGAAGCTGGTGATTGGTTTGGTGTTTGGGAACTCTTTTGTGAGGATACTGAACCAGTTCCCAATTGGGATTCTTGGGGTGCTGCTGTTGTTTGCTGGGATTGAGTTGGCTATGGCATCTAAGGACATGAACACAAAAGAGGAGTCTTTTGTGATGTTGGTTTGTGCTGCTGTTTCATTAACTGGGTCAAGTGCTGCATTGGGTTTTGGGTGTGGGATTTTGCTTTATGTGTTGCTGAAACTGAGAAGCATGGAGTGTCCTTGTTTTGGACACTCTGCAATTGGGTCTAAAGCATCCGCTGATGATCACCAATCTAGTCTCATTCCTTGAGAGTTCCCATTAGATGTTTATTACTGAGCCGTTGCAGCCATTATTACTTGGGGCTACCTTTAAGGATGCAGCGGTCAAGCTATATTGATGCATAATATTTACATAGCCACGTTGATGGATTGCTTTGTGTGTCTAATGTGGTATTATTGGCCCATGGTTCCACATTTTTTTGGTTTTTTGATCAATGTGCGGCGTTCCCGAGTCAAATGTCCATCCCAGCAATTCCATTTCTGCTGAACTTTCAGAGTGTCATCGTAGACGAAGCTTGCTTTGAGAGATGATCAAGTATTTCGAGATATGCTTTTGATGGACTATCCATGTTACGGTGGACTGGTAAATTCACTTCCATCCTAGTTTTCTCTATCCAGCTAATCCAAACTGGTTCAGAAAACTGAGCGAATTGTTGAGGTCTATAAAATTGAAGATGGCTGTAACTCGGCAAATGGTCCTTCGCAATTAAAATGATGGAAGAAGAATAACATCAAACAAAGGGCCCATATGAATTAATCAGGGACAGCCAGGAGGAATCCTATGTATCAAATTGTCAATTAGCAGACACGCATATTTGAGTTGCATTGGAATCTCAATAGGACGCACGAACAAGAGCTCCCATCCTGACGCTATAAAAAACACCACGTATCCCTCGAGATCAAGGTGATCTCCTGGCTCTATCTTCACCTATTAAAATCATAATCTAATTATCAGAATCTGACTTGAGCAACATGGTACTAATCGAAAGTGCGCCTTTCGTCCACCCCCTGCTCTGGTGGGTGCTTTCCTCCCTTCGAAGCCTTTTTAGTTTATGTAAAATGTATGCAAAGCTATCTATTAAGAAATAGCTAAATGATACGAATGATAGTATTGTGTATAGTTTAAAAGTAAAAACATCATAAATCCCTCTCTTACACGTCATTTTCTTGAATAGATTTTTAATAAGCTCTCAATGTCCATATCATTGTGCCTGCCAAGACGACCAAAAAAGGCTTTTAAATTGCAATGATGTTTATCCCTATCATGGCAGCCATTGCAATAATATGTTACGTGAAATTGTGATCATATTATTCATAGTGACTGCAGTGAATCTCATTTATATTGTAGTGTCTCTCGCGAGATCTCCTCAACAATTTTATAATAATATATACTTCAATTATATGAGAGAAAAAAAAAAATAGTAATGTCACTCTCAGTTCACAACTTAAAATCTCGCCATACGTCACATTGTTTTTACGTTTGTCAATAATGGATCTAACGTTACTTCGTTAAAATTGACCCTTCAAGCATATTCCCCCACACATTAACCTGCCGGGCCACTAAAAGACCGTAGTTGGTAAGTATACATTAATCATGAATCATGCCAATCCATTAAGGCCATTTCCTATTCGATTTGTATCATTTACTGACCCAAACCACTTCCTCCATTCCCTATAAGAAACGCAGACAAAGCTGAAATGGGTCGCGTCTACTTAAAAGCCAGCATACTTGCTATCCTTTCCACCCTCTTTTTTTTGTGGGGGGGGGGTGGGTCTTGCTTGGTACACGTGCTAATCAGTCCTTCAAAGGGAACAAACAAAAACCCCAAAAAATATTGTGGGTGCTCGAGCACCACCAAAGCTTGTGTTCTTGACTTCACCGAGGAGGACCTGAAGCCTGGAACCAGTTGTTGGCTCAAAACCAGTGCTGATGTTAGGCAAGCACTCCAAGACTATGGTGTTTAGTACAGCAAATTCTCTTAACAATTTCGAGACGACGTCTTTGGAGCACTTAAAAAGAGTTATTCGATCCCTCTACTCAAACAAAAAATGTTATACAAATATGAGAAACCGTTGAATGGCCACGTTGGGCAGATAGCTAATGAGAACATGGGCATTGACAATGCAATGCAACAAATCTACAAGCAACTCAAAGTTTCACCGAGGTCATGTGGCCTAATGGAAATGATAGTTTCCGGTACTTACTAAATTTCCTGTCCCCAAATTTCTTCCTTGCTAAGATATATATATATATATATATATATATGATATTGCCCCGTTCAAATTTTGAATTTAGTTGTTTTTTTTTTTAATCGCTATTCCACTTATGTTTGACTAAATGCTGTTTGTCTTAGTATGTTGTTTGCCATAGGTTAAAATGTTGAGTGGGAATCGGACTCATACCGAAGTACGTTAAATATAAATTGCACTTTAAATTACGTGTTGTGGGCACGACAGCTGCAGTCAATTTCATTAATATCAATTAATATGAACTTAATTATGGTTAGTATGATTGCAAAATATTGGCTGCAATTGCGGTACTTCAAGCTACGATTGCGTGGTATGTGCCTAACCCTTTTCTTAATATGTTGTTCTGATATTTTAAGCCAGTGAACATATTTGTAAGCATGCAAAATCTAGCGGCAGAGCTAGATCAAATGGTGACAAGGATGATACTTGGGAGCTATGGAGTGGGGAAGTACCACGACACGCCTATGTTGAGTCCACAACTTACCTTCTTCGACTCCTGAAAATAGGGTAAGGGTAGCAAAGATAGACGAGAATAATGTAGCATTTGTCACTCACACCGACCAAAGCTTCACTACCATACTTCATCAGAATGAAGTGGGTGGTTTGGAAATGGATTTGAAGGATGGCAAGAAGTTGATTGTCGAGCTTTCTCCTACATCATCTGGGATCATAGCAGGCGATGCCTTAATGGTGAATGATCCTTTTTTTTTTTTTTTTCCATTTTAATTCTTACTGATAAGGTTCTTTAGGTTGATTTTTGGGTCGACGAAGACTAAGCCACTCAGTTTGTGCATCCTGAATGCCCCATTAAATTCCAAAACTTTGAGGTACATATATATATATATATATATATATATATTGTTTTATTAGGAGATTAATTAAATTGTGAGTTATATAATAAAAATAAATTTTTTTGTTTTTATAAATTATATATATATAGTACTATAATTCAATTCAAGATATCAAAAATAAAATTTTAATTTTTTAATCACTAAAATATTTTGAAAGAAATAAGATATATATTTATTGAGTAATGGTATGGATAGGGAGACTATAACTGAAGTTTTTATAATAAAAAAATATAGTGCAGTGAAATAATTTATTTTCATTTATATGGTTTCCATTAGTTAATAAGATACCTGTTTGATCGTGCATTTTGCCTCATTGTTAATATAAAATTTAGCATCCCAAGAGATAACTCATGAATAGGACAAATATTGCTACGAATAATGCTAAAAGTTGCACCAAAACATTTTTTAACAAACGATACGACACACTGCAAAATCAAATGCATGTTAGAACCCATACACAAAATAAAAGATTATTATCTGAGATCATTGTGATTCAATAGTTCGAAGTATTTTGTTTGTATCATGAAGTCAGGCGTTCGGTAAGACTTTGCAGGAGATCAAAGTGATTGGTGAACCTTAGTAATCTTGGGGTTTGCTTCCTTATGTTCTAGCACAGTGACAAAACCTACTTTGCAATTCTTATACAGTGCAATCCTCTTCGGTATGACTGTAGAGTATTAACTCTGCCTTTTATTTTATGCACCAAAAAAAAAAAAAAAGGATAAAAAATGATTCGACCGAGTCATATTTCGTGTAATCTGTATGTTTCTTTCTTCTCTTTCTGGTACATTGGAATTGAATAATGTATGTGTTTGCATGTTGAGGAAGAAATATAATAGTCGATCTCCCAAGGGTGACAGCCTTGCAAGATTCTTTTCCTTTGTTTTCCCGTTTGTTTTTAGGAGGAGAATCATGGTAATTAGTGATTTAAACTCTAATATTAATTGAAAAATTTTTACTAATTCAGGAATTGTTTGATTCCCAAAAATTAATAAGATATAAGATTATATACGTGCAACATTATAATTTAATATATAATTTATTTTTAGGTCTAAATTAGTAATTTAACCTTTTGAGTTTGAATAATTTCTTGAAATATTACTAAAGCTTTTTGTAAGCGATAAAACTTGAAATCAAATCAGTTGCACTTTCTGAGTGAGCTTGCGAGTAAGGAATATTAAAGGTGACGACAAACACAATTCAATTGACTGTAAAAATTCAACGTGGTTCGGTGAATATTGATGTCTACGATCAAAGACAATTAAAAAATTTCATTATGAAAGTAACATAAAATTCTACTATAAAAAAATTATACTAATTTTTTTTAAAAAAATTAAATTTATTTAAAATTTGAATTTGAGATTTTTAAATATAAAAACAATTTTTACCTTTTATTTTTATTTTATTATATGATAAATTAAACAAGTAATCAAATCTTGGATTTTGTGTTAGTAGGCCAATCGCATGCAATTTTTGACCAACGATTTTAGGTATATCATCAAAATTTTTATAGATGCAATGATTTCTAGATATATTATTAAAATTTTTATAACTTAAAGGCGTAAGCTTAAAATGAATTATTTTATTTTGTGCATTTAATCGAAAATTTCAGTCAAAAAAGATTTGTTTATTATTCACCATTTCATCCGATAAGCTTGTATTAGAACTATTATGATTCATCTTTAATTTCACTCAATAATTTAAATCTTTGGGCTGAATACATATATATATATTTTTTAAACAAAATTGTTAGAGATTTTGGCATCAACATCAACAAAGGGGACTAGGCTTATGTCTCTCCCCACCTTAGGACTAGCTCGATTCAATTGACATGCTCAACCATGGCTGAGATTGCCGAGCAAGATCCATATTTCACGCACCCTTACAATTATTGCATTCACATGGAACGTGTAACTTTCCCATTACGCAAAAGTAAAGCAATTTTCGTTTTATTTTGTCAAGGAATTTAATTATCTTACATAAAAATGTATGCAAACTCATATATTTAATTAAAAATCTATGAATTTAAGATTCTAAACTTGATAACGTCAACATTTAAAACTTTAAAAAAAAAAATTGAGATCTAAAAAAATTTCTACTCGACTTTGACGTATTGACCCATTTATCACCTCTAATTGTAGTAGTGTACAATCGCATGGTCTAACAATCCAAAACGGGTCAACATCATACTGTCGTTTACAAGGGGCCCCTTGTCATTAAAGAAATTTTTTTTGCGCATCAAGATGGAATTAATATATATATATTTTTTATATCTGCATCTCGAGACAATTAACATTTTTCCGTTCATATCTAGAGAGAATCAACATTTCAAAAAACAAGAGACCCTTCCATTGTTTCTTCTCAAGGTTACCCCACACCAACCACCATTGTTGCATTTCGGGAAAGAGAAAAACAAAGACAATGGATTCTTCCGCAACATTGCAAGAGAAAATTCCTGTGATAGATTTATCCGAGGTTGATTTAAAGCGAGGCACGACGACTTGGCTTTCAACAAGCAAAGAGGTGTGCCGTGCACTTGAAGAACATGGCTGTTTCCTGGTGGAATTCAACAAGCCAACATTGGAGCTTCGTGGCAAAATGTTCAAGGAAATAGAGAAGCTATATGAGCTCCCAAGTGAGACTAGAAGTAAGAGCATCAGCAACAAGAGCTTCCGTGGGTTTTTCTCTGCTAGCCCTGTCCACGAAAGCATTGGCATTGTGAATCCAACAGATATTGCGCAGGCTCAAATGTTCACAAACCTTATGTGGTCTCATGGAAATGATAGTTTTTGGTAAGTTTTTACTTTTTCTTTCTTTTTTTATTTTTTTCATTTCCAGTTGGGAGGCCTAACTTTAAATTGAAAATTTTAGTTCTTATTTTATTAAAAAGAAAATTGAGTTTTGAGCTATTAAAGTGTAGATCTTGCTAGAAGAATTGACTACAGTTGTGCGAATTCATAAGAAACATTTTTTTTTCTTTTTTTTTTTGGATAACTTCACAAGAAACAATTTTTGTTCCAAGTTTTTTAGGGTTTGTGAGAGTGATAATTCGGGACAATTTTGAAATAATGCCATTGATTTTTTTATTTTTTATTTTTTATTTTTGGGTTAATGATAGTACTACTCTTTTCTTTTTATTAATTAAAAAAAAATGCTTGTTAAAATCTTGTATGTACTGAATTTGATTAACAATGTGGGAATGTATCGTCAAGACCATCCAAGAAAAGACTCAGTATCGATTAACTGTATAACGACCCGAAAATACCCTGGTAAGAAATCGAATGGCAACCAACCAAACTCAACTTGCAAAATGTACACTTAAAATGTTAAAAATTTTATCTTCTAATATTGTTGATTAAGAACATCAAGGGATAATTTTTTTTGACTAATAGGGACTAGGCTGTGCAATAAGATTAGCCCTCTGTAAATCCTCTTTCATCTCATCCAGTAGATTCTGGAAGCTGATGGGTAAGCTTTTTGAAATGTTTCTTGATATGTTCATACATTAGCGCAAGTGCCCATGAGGTATCCAAGATAATGGAGGAAATGGACCATATGGTGCTGAGGATGGTGTTTGAATACTATGGAGTAGATAAGCACTTTGAGGCTCACATTAAGTCAACAGAGTATGTATTGCGACTCTCGAAGTACAAGGAACATGAGAAGAATGATGATCCAGCTCTTGGGGTCCATACAGACAAAACATTCTCCACCATACTTCACCAAGGTGACGTTAAGGGCCTGGAATTGCAATCAAATGATGGCCAGTGGATTCCTTATGTGCCCTCCTCAAATACTTCCTTCATGTACCTTGCTGGTGAAGCACTGAAGGTTAATTCTCATCATTAATTTGCATTAGTCTCCAAAGCATTATGAACTCTACTGTTCTCTTTTTTCTTTTCTTTTTTTTTTTTTTATAAATTCAACATAAAACTTAATTTTTTGCAATTATATAATAAACTTTGTGTTGGGTGCTAAATCTGTCGTGCCATTAATGGATCTAAGATATCTTCACTATTAACGCGCTTATATGGCATGTTAGTGTGACATTAATTTCGTGCGAGATTATTTTATGGATAATCTCCCGAGAAATGGAGTATAAAATGGTTCAAATTTTAATTAGCGAAGATGATTGTTTGAGATTCTTTTCAATTTCCCTTGGCGTAGGTTTGGAGCAATGCCAGAATCAAACCTTCTCGCCATCGAGTCATGACTAGTGGTGACAAGGTGAGGTACTCACTCGGGCTCTTTGCTTTCAATAACGGAGTCATAAACGTACCATATGAACTAGTCGATGAAGAACACCCTCTAAGGTACAAGCCATTAGATCATCCCGAATACCTCGAACTGGTTGTGTCCAATGCAGCTCGCTATATTGATTATCATGTGGAAGACCATTGTGGTGTCTGATGTTTCTGTTTGTTACTCCAATTATAAGTTTGAGTTTATTTTCTTTACAGATTTTGATACTTTTGTCATACCGGGTGTTTTGATTACATTTGTACTTGTATCCATTAGGGTCCATTGATTTGTCTCGACAAGCTGACGCTCTTGTTGTCACTCAACGCAACTTTTATTTTATAGAATTGGTCTCGATAAAACTCACTTAACTCAGTGAATTTGCTGTTAATTAAGCGAAAGGAATAAACCCCATATGTTATTCTTGTTGATAAAATCAGACAATAATTTTGTTGGACACAATGGGGTCACATATTAATTACACAAAAACGTCAAGTGCACAAACCTGGTAACTTCCCTCTTGGTTTACGCCATCCAAAAGTGGAAAACAGTGACATTGAACCTGACAATGGCATTACGGTTGACCCGATCATGAAAAGCAGTCTCCATAACAGCGTAACCCCTAGCGAACCTGAATTTTCCTGTGCCGGACACAACCGAAACCTCTCCTATCAGACCCCTGTACCACAAGTGTTTTGCCGTCGAGTTCCTTGGACGTGAACACCAACGACCTCCCCACATGCAAATCGGTGCCGTCCAATGCCGAATTCGCATACATGCCACGAGCTTTCCTACCTAGGTCGAGCTGCGATCATAGGCCACGGTCAAGTCGTCGTCAATCGCGACAATTGTTTCGAAATTAGTCGGTTTCAATTCCTTGCCAAGGACGCCTACAATGGGAATTGCAGTAATCTCAAGGCCTTTTTCTCAATTGTGCATGAATAACACAAGGTTGGTTAGTTTCATGTCTTTCATATCTTGGAATTGATAATTTGCGGTTCCTATGGCTACTATGGCTAGAAGTAAGGAAAGGGATGATGTAGCAAGTTTTGGCATCGCGATTGTTGCAGTTATTTGAATGATTGCTACAATGGCAAAAGAGGGAGTCCACTTGCTAAGCGAACTCTGGAGTTCTATGTTAAGTTGGTATATTTGTGCTTGCAATGGTCGTGAGCGGATATATTTATAGTCCCATCAAATGTATTTTCCTTTTTCCTCTTCTAGTTTGTTTATTTTACCTAAAAAGTATTTCACCTGATGGAGATACGAGGGAGTTCAAAATCAAAGAGAGAGAGAGAGAGAGAGCAATCTTAAGGATTTCTCGTCGTTGAGAAACGAAAAAACATATCTGATATTTCTCTTTCATTTGGTTAATTCACATTAACTGAGGTTTGAATTCGGTACATCTAACTTTAAAAACAATCTTAGTATTATTAGATTAAAATTTATTTATTAAAGTTTATGTTTTTTTTTTTTTCGGGGACAGAGAAAGAGAAGGAAGGAAGAAAGGCCCCTTGTTACAGTTGCGTAATGAACTCATGGGCCATAGTGAAATTCATTTAGCTCGTTATATCCTACAAGTTGTGATTGAAGTCGGATTATAGAAAGGGCCTCACTTAAATAATTCTAGATGAGTTGGGAGTTCACATTTTTGTGTCAACTTTTTTTTATTTTTTATTTTTTTTATTTTTTTTGAGTGGTCCACTATGGCGCTAAGAGTATTTTAAGTGAGTGCACAATTTTAATGTTATCTTCAGTCTCTGTATCCAACACTACCTCGCAAAAATTTGAGCACTTGGGGTTACGGGTCTTCTTTGTGTACCGCAACTTTTGGTTAATACACCTAGGAATGAACAGAGCATATTGCACAATGTAGATCATCCAATAATAATATATAAGAAAGATGTTAAACAAGAAATAAAAATTCACTCACTGACAGCAACCTCCAACAAACAATTAAAATTAAGTAGTAAAAAAAAAAAAAAAAAGAAGAAGAAAAAGAAAATAAAGTTGCACGCATACAACTCCTCGAGTTCTCAATTCGTGTGTGTGTGATTGAATGCTCTTAATTCTAGCAATTGTGGATATGCAAACGAGACAATGAATTCGAATCATGCCAACATGTTTTTTTTTTTTTTTTGATGGGACTGCCTCTTCGGTGGCATTACAAAAACATCCCACTAAAATTTCAGCACTGGTTGTCAAACGAAGCATGGCGGGACCCTATCATTCTCGATTAAACCTAACAAATATTTTATTTTATTTTATCTACGATCTCAAATTGTTGCTGTCCGTGGCTTTATTGTTCATGATTTCGTGGGCTGTGAATCATTCAGAGCATAGTAAATGCAACCCCCCCCCCCACAAAAAAAAAAAATAATAATAATATAATGATTCGAGCTATTTTCATTATCCTTTTGTCACGTTGTCTTGTGCCTTGGAGGAGGAATGATTGGAATTTTCATGTTTTTATCCTAATCTTTTATCAGACTTTAAAGATTGCATCCACTTATTTAAACCACTTTTTATCTCGATCGCCGTTGTATCCAAAGATCTTCTTCCTCTGTATCCAGGGCGACAAGACGTCGTTTCCTGTGCCGTTTACTTGAATTTCTAAATAATGGGCTCTTTTTCCCTCCCGGATATCTCTCTCACGTCTCTCAAGACAACAAAAAAAAAAAAAAAAAAAAAAAAAAAAACCCCACAACAGATAGCATTTGCACTTTATTATATGAATTCTTTACTCATCACTTTTTTTTGTCTTGTTGTTTTTTCTTTTTCCTTCTTTTTCTTTTTTTTTTATTTTAGCCTTTTGTGTTTAAATCTGCCTTATGATCGTAAAATACGAATTCGAGGTAATACCCTGTCATAATTAATAATAAAATATAAATGTCAATCTATTTTTTTTATTTAAAATATAAGATAAATCTATATTTTTGATTTTTATTGTATTCATATAATAATGAATCTAATTAATAGTAATTTATTATCAATATTGTATTTTAACTTTAGAATTTACATAACATGTCTTGATGATTTGAGTCGTGGAAACCGAACCCCGGCATGGTAGTTTTTTTTTTTTTTTTTTTTGGGGGCATTAAATAATTTTTGGGGGTGCCAAACCATCAAAATCCTCCGAACACACACACACACACACACACAGAGACAAAATTGGTGGTGGGGGTGGTACCAATAAAACGAATATTATTATTTCCTACCCAACTTCGACGCTATTATGATCGTTTACATCGAGCAATCCGTTTAGAGGAGCACACAACCTCACCCAGGAGAGTGCCTTGTTGAAATGCTTAGCTTTAGTGCCAAGGTACTCATTCCAAGTGACTGGCCGGTAGAGAGGAGGCTGAAGTGGGCCCACCAGTTTAGCGAGTGGGGATATTTGGACACTTGAGGGTGGCCCATAGAGATAAGCAATGGACAGTCGGCGTTCGGTTCGGTTAACTACGGCCCGATGGAGCACACTTGGGTACAACCCATTTGACAAGATGTGGAGCAGATCCCCCACGTTGACTACAAGCCCACCTCGTATTGGCGGGACGGTGACCCACCCGGTCCCCTCTCTTCGGACCTGCAACCCACTAGTACTGTTTTGGTAGAGGATGGTGAGGAGTGTGGAGTCGGTATGGGCGGCCAGACCCATGGCCTGATCTGGGTCAGGACAAGCAGGGTAATGATTCAATTGCATAACCGAGCAACCCTCCTTGGAGTCACCCCTTAGGCTAGCCCACTCGACATCTTCTGGAGCTACACCCAATGAGCCCAGCATCAGCCACATCAGTCTCGCTGCCAGCTTTTGCATCTCTTTATCATATTCTCCAATAGTGTCACTGAGATAACCCAAATCAGAAACGCAGCAAAGATACAAATAAAAAATAAAAATAAAAAAAAAAGGTATAGCAGAACAGTAAAGACACTATTATGATTATCACCATATATGGACATAAAACAAAGTAAAAAACAGATAAGAAGTGGATCAATGTTTCCCGATGCCATTTATCAATCAGAATCATCTCTGTGGGTCCACAGCATCCATAGTTATCTTTGCCAATCACATTAATTTTTTTTAATAAAAATAATAAAAAAAGAATTTCATTGTGGAGAGAAGGAAAATGGACACGGCTTAAGCACTCGTCGTCCACTTTATTTAATCATGCATAAAAAATTATAAAAAAAAAAAAATGTAAAAACTGCAACCCAGGTTGTTATTATTGTATATTTGTGGCTCGTGTGTCCCTCACCGTATCTATCTTCCTTATCTCCGTAACCTTTTTGTTAAAGAAAAGCAAATGCTGTTTTTAGTGATGTTTGCCATAAAGGTTCATGATGATTTGGTCACACAAGCTGGACAAAATGCACGAAGTGATTGCAGACAATGAAAACATCAAAATGCAATGAGGTTTTACACGTGCATGAGCATACTGAAAGTACCAGAATTTGGCATAATCTTGAGGCCAAAGTTGGCGAAAGTGCTCTAGTGGTGACCCCACTATGGTGAATCCCTCTGACCACATAAGCTTTGAGAAAAATGTGGAAATCCTCGCCAACCCGTAGCCGGAAATGCCGTCCGGTGATCTAGCTGCCTTAAGCTTTTGTTGGATGGGTAAAGAGAAAAGGCTTCTACAAGCACTCTCCACGTTATCGAGAAGGCTTGTAGGTATGCCGTGGTTTATGACTTGGAATACACCCCAAGTCTTGCATGCATGGCCTATGTTTTGGAGGGCATTGGGGTCTAAAAGATCGATGACCAGTACGGATCCTGAGACAAACGATCCGCCAGAAGGGCGGTCGTCGTCGTCGTCGAGTTGAGGCCATTTGTAGGAATCAGGAAGCTCTTGGACAGAGGTAAAGTCGATGTGCTTGTGGTGGAGATGGACAGGTTGGGCTCTAAAATCCTCTGTCAATCTTGAAGGCATAGTGAGAGTTGGAAAGAGATGTATATTGCTTATTGAATCAAGAGAACCTTGGTATTAGAAAGGGAGTCACAAGAGGTAACTTGTATATCTGATGTTTTTATTTTCATTTTTGCCAAAAAAAAAAAGGAAGATGGAAGACTAATGTTTAGGACAAAAAACGGTGCCTTGAATTGAAGAATTAGGGCATAAGAAACAGATTTGGGTAATTGTAGCTGTTTTGGGCGGGGAGGAGGGGGGGGAAGTACTTGCAATGAAGAAAACATAGGTTGGTATGGACTTTGTGGAGCATACATAAATAAAGGACATGGGGCCTCTCTTTGTGGCACTTTCCTTGTGTGTATTCTCTGTGTGTGTGTGTGTGTGTGTGTGTGTGTGTGTTTTAATCAGATCAATTTTATTCAGAAAATACAAATGGAGAGAGAGTTACAAGTCAAATACAGTAGGTGAGGTTAACAGAAACACAGTGCCCGGTCTTGTCAAACTAACATCAATGAAATTGAACGTACCCTAAACACCAATTATCGCGAACATGTGAGAATTTATAGCCTATGGTAAAGGTCACTCTCACCTTCCAATGGCAATGATCCTTTTGATTGATTCAAGTGCAATACTCGAATCAGACTCTATATGAAGCTAATATACTTCTAGGGGTCTTTTGAAGCCATCAAAGCATATTTTGTATTTTAATACTAGTGTGTGTATGTTTGTATTTTAATGCATATTTTGTAGTTACTCGAGTGAAGAGATTGAGATTGACCATCTAAGAATCTCTTAATTCAGGTAATCATAATATCCCTATTGTGAGTAAGATTTTCACCTAAACCAAGTAGTCTCACATGGACTTTTTTATTCCTTCCCTAAAAATCTTGTTATTTTTTCAATAAGTATAAGATGGAAATGGTACCTAGAAAATCTCAGTTTCATCCCTCGATTTTAATCATTAAGCTAGAATCCCATCGAACTTATTACATAAACTTTCATTTTCTTTTAGTGGGCTTTGAAAGGGATTAATTTTTCATTGTCATGCGGAGTCAAGTGAATCTCTATATCGACCATCTTAAAAGGAAAGTATGAAATGTTGGGCATATAGTTAAACAAAAGATGGACTCGCAAATGATCTACAGACAACTATTAGGTCAATGACTAATGTGTTATTCTATGGTTACTGTGTGTGTTTGTGTGCCAAAGAGAGAGAATCCGAAAGTAAAAAGGACAACTTTTGTCCTTGGTGGTGACTTTGCAACTTTGCCAATAAAGCATAGAAAGAACTTAAGATTAATTGGAGAGAAATTTTCGGCTTTATGGATAATATACTTGTGATGTAGGCTACAAAGAAGAAGGTGAGAGCAAAGCAAAGATGACAGCACCATTTTAATCAATGCATCCATTGCCAATTTAGAAAAGGCCATTCAACTAAGAATATTTCAACGTCAATAATTTAGTAATCTATAGAAGCTCAGAAAAGGGGGTGTTCCTAGGGCTCTTGTAGACTCTGAGGAAAAGTTAAGTGCACAAAGTTTTATTTTTGTTTTTTTTTTTTCATAATAAGACTATTTCTTTGACTTGAATTTGTAATATTCAAATTATAATAAAGCAATTTTTATTGTTATACTAAATCTTGCCCTTCATGTATAAAAGTCTAACAAAAGGGTAAATTTTAAATAAGTAAAATTAATTTCGATAAAAAAAATAAAGAGGAGAAAAATTATCACATTATGTGATTTTTTATGTACATAAAAGACAATATCCGGAGATATAAAAATGGTGATGATGATAATGAAAGAGAAGGTGGAGACAAGAGAGGCGAGACTCAAGTGTTGGAGGGGGCAGTTGTGGTTTTAATTTTAGGAGCGTTTGAGTGGTGTTGTGGGGAAGTGTTGGTGGAAGGAGACAAGAAGTGAAAGGAGGGGATGAGTGCTTTTGGCATTAGGACAAGGGAAAGAACAATTGAACAAAACTGAAAAGGACCATCTTGTCCTCTACAAACAATATAAACAGAATTAATGAGAGGCATCTTAAACATTTTCAAAAGAGTAGAAGAAAAACAAAGAAAAGAAAAAGAAAATATGAGCTTCCATGAAAGAGAAGGAAGGGAATCTCTCTCTCTCCCTCCCTCCCTCCCTCTCCCCATGTGCCTTTGTCTTGTCTTCAAGTAGAAAAACATCCATATCAACATGCCCCTTCCATCTTCAAGCTGATCTCTCTGATCACTACAACACAATGCCCACCTTCATTAGCCTTCCCTTACCATATTGATCCTTCCACTTGGCTTTTGGAAATCAGTGAACTTCCTCTAATCCGTAGTGGCTACGTATCTACATTTAACAACAACAATAATAATATAATATAATATATGTATTTAAATTTTATTAAATTAACCCTATTCGTATAATAATTTTTTTAAAAAGAGAAGAAAAAAAAAACAAAAGAAAAAAGAATACTACTAGCTTGCCCGATAAACAAAATGAATATGATTCTCATCTTCTAAACCAAACCTTAAACTTTTGAATCAAAACATGAAAAAGTGATTTTTTTATTACAATACCGTGAGATTGAAATACTATAAAAAAAAAAACAAAAAAGCAAAGGTGAAAAAACAAAAAAGACAATAACAACATTTCGGTACAAATGAAGGGCATACTCGTCCCTCAAAACTATTATGGGAGTGGGATGAGGACTCCTATGCTTTTCACTTTGCGTATATATTCAGTTATTTCCATGAAAAGTAGTAAAATTTCACCAGTTACTATGTGGTTAGAGTTAGAATCATTAGGGACCAACAGCTAGATCTGTGTTCCTTTGTCCTACTTGACCTAAGTGGGCTCCTAAAACCATTAATTAACACTTTGATATCACCTCAGCTGGGGATCTTTCTGGGTTCTGTGAATCAAAATCTTCACACTTTCTGCTTTTTATCCACAGACAAAGGGTTTAACAAAGCCACATTTTTCTTTTTGTTTCTTTCCTTTTTCTTTGTTATGTGGCCATCTCTGATCACACAACATTAACTTTTTTTTTTTTTTTCTTTTCATCAAAGCTAACAAAAACGCACACCCAATATTCATTCACCAAAACATCTAGAATGAACAGGGAATTGATACCAAAATTGATTAGTTTGCATTAATGCAGAATTTCGCATAGGATACTAGTAACGGGGCTTCGATTCACACGATGTGGGGCAAATGTTTTTTTTTTATTATTATTAAACAAGGCTTATGGAACACATACCCAATAGTCAACTGCCAAGGCATCACTAAGGAACACACCATTAGCAAACAATGAAACAAAGGAAGAGTTTTTTTTTTTTTTTAATTTTTTAAAAAATTTTTAACATTGTCTTGACAATGTAATGGCCATGGTTAATGGGACATGATATTGCAATGAGAACACATCTTCGTCATTTATTCCATCCGCATGTATATGCACGTCATTAATCCATTCAAAATGAAAAGAGTAGGGATCTCTAGTTGAATAGTACTCCAGATGGTCTCTCAGAATAAATAGAAATGAATTTGATTTTCAGTATCGTAGTTTCAGAAATCAAAAAGTGACACATTGGCATCAAAATTTGGAATCCCCCCATGTAGTGTAATTTGTCTGCTTAGAGCTAATCATGATGACCATATTACGTGCATCATTTTCAATCACATTGATTAATCTACCCATGCACATGTTAAAATTTAACGGATGTTGATCTTGTCTCCTTTTTCTCTGTCTTATTGACTGAACTTCGGCTGGAGTTACGCCACAATAAAGCAATTCTTTGTGAATTTCTTAGATTAGCATGGAATTTGAAATGTAAATTTAATGCAAAATTTGGCCTTGTGAAGCTTTTCCTTTTATGTTATAATAAACTTGACAATTTTTTTGACGATAAAAAATCCCTTTAAGGCAAACATCAGGATGCTAACACGGCCGCCGCCGCCACCACCATGACTCTTGCTTAAAACATAGAATTCACTTGCGAGGATTCAAACATAAAATCGGGTGCCTAATGCCTACATGATTCTAAGTTTTTCCATAACTCCATGTAATTACAGTGGCTTTCTGTTATTTAAACTTTAACAATCATTAGAATTAGAGACACGAACCAGGAAAATAGACAATGAGACAAGCACCGCATGAATTTTCAAATATTGGAAGACCCTAATCCCAAGATTAAGGAAGATTTTGTCGAAATTTTGAAACTCAATAAAAAGTGATTCCAAAGAGTGAAACCAAAGCCGCCCTAAAACTCCTCGCTGAATTTGTCAGTTTCTGACCATGTGGCCCTTTGTTTGTTTTCCCGATGACCTGGGGAAAACCATGTGATGGATAAAGTTCAAAAAGGGAACCAGCTAGCTAGTGAACTAGAGTCATACATAACGACAAGCCAACAAGGATACCTAAGCTACTCTTTGTATATTGTGTTAAAGCTTACAATATCAGTGACCTACGTACCAAGGTTCAAACGTATGGTCTGAGGAATCCCCAAATGTCCAATACCATGTGAAGTCATTGATTTGTGCAATTTGTCCTAAATGGGTCCTTTTGCAATTATTGTTAGTAAACTATTCAATCCAAAAAGTTTTAAATAGCTCATAAATGGTTTATATATCAATCTCTAATTTACCTCCCATAATCACGTCCAAATTGAAAATGTGAATATGGTAATGGACGGAATCGAGGGAGAGAAGGTGGGGGGGGGCTGTAATAGTTAAAGTTGAAATTTGGGACTAAGAGTTGCGAGGTTCCTCAAGAATTTATCTGTTTTCGATAGTTTTAAGTGGTCGGATAAGTTCAATGAATTATTTATTTGTTAATTTCTGTCACTAATCATAAATTTTAGTAGTAAAATTATTTAAACTCTTAGGTTTGTATATAGAATTTGATCTACACACACACACACGCACACACACATCTATATATATATATATATGTATATATGTATATGTCAATTTCTACCAAGTCAAACATGTGATCTTCGCATCGATATATCCTCGTAGCCTTGCGAATAACTCTATCCCCGCCCAGATTAACTACGATTGAGGTTCAGGTATTTGGTAGCTAATCATATCGTAGTTTAGTAATATTACAGGATATCTATAATGAAATATTTGTGTGCATCCAGGTTGGCAACCAACTCCTTTCTCCGCTACGCACTCCAATTAATCTCTCTTTATTGATTAGGAAGAATATGCATGCCGTTCGAAAAACACACCTAATATTCACGCACCAAGACATTTGAACGAGTCGAGAAAACCAAATTGTTGGACAAATCAAATTGTAGAGAATCTTATGAAAAACTTGGACGTGACTTAATTGTGTTGGACAGTTGTAGTGATTTGAAAGTGTAATATCAATCATCAATGGGTTTCAAAGAGTAGAAAAGCTAACACAGTGTATGTATACGAAGAACCCATATAGTCCAAATTGTCGACGAATTAATTGTCTTTTTTTTTTTTTTCGTTCTTTTTTTGAACTCCAGAGAATTTTATTTAAGACTGTTTTTTAAAATTATAATCCTCACAAATAAGTGCGACTGAGAAAGACCACACCATCATATATACCAAGCTCAACGAGTAGGCCAGAAGACCTACCTATCCACTCAAAACACACTATATAGCTACACTACTGCTCTAAAAATTTTTGCAGTGTTTGACTAAAAGCTGACATAACCAAAAAAAAAAAAAAAAAAGAGGACCCTGTACAACCCCAAAACATGCTGTCTGGCCACAAATGCACATTAGACCATCTAATTGCATACCTGGCAACTCAATTAAGGAACCTCACAATTAAACCAAGAAAGGTTCTGTTCTGCCGGTCGCCAACTTGACCAAAATGTCCATAAAAGCGTTACATTGTCTAGGTTGAAATGTAAAGGAAATAGTTGCTTTGTTCAACTTAGCAATATGACGGAACACCGAAAAACAAGAACCATAGTCGAATATCACCACCAATAATCTAGAAGACTGTTGTAAAGGAGTCATGTTTCACGATCGACTTTATCCCTAACGCCCCATGCCATTGTACCCATAGATCCACTATTTCTCGGATTGATAACAGTTTGGCTTCATTTATAGAACTAGTGACAATAGGCTTGAAAAATACATAGATGACTTTTTCATTGTACCCCCTCAACCCCCCTCTAATTCTTGCTAGGTGGAAGGAACTGATGATCGATACATCCATGTTGAACTTGAAGCAACCTATTGGAAGCGGTTCCCAACTCCAATCTTCTTGACATGTCAAGTTTTTTCGAGGAACTGAAGTATGTGCAATGTCAATTAAAAGGTCATTAATTAAAAGAGAAACAACCCTGTGGCCACTTAGCCTTTGACCACCAAAGCATCCGAACTCGGATTAAATCACAAATCATTCTAATAACAAATAGTTTCTCCCGAAAAATTAATTCATTTTAGGCTAGCCAAGCAGAACAAACAATGGCAAAGAACTCCATTTTCCATATTTTAGCGACCCTGCCACCTTTTTCAATGCTGTGCCATATCTCCCACAGACTATTCATCAATATCGGAGCAACCCACTTTATACCCCACCACTTTATGCAACAACACCAAATCCATTAAATAGAATTACAATAGAGGAATAAATGATCGATGGATTCATGTACTGAGTAGCATATGAAACAGTTATCTGCCCACTAGTCATCACATAATACTTGTGTGTTAGTCGTTCTTTTACGAGTAATCTGCCTTGCAAAAGCTATTAAACAAATATCTCTAGGAGCTAGGCCACTCCAAATGCAAGGGTTTATTGCTAAATTCCCACCTCAAAAACTATCATAGAGATCATAGTAAGACGGAATTGTGAATACATCACTATTTTCACACTAACAGATAAACTTTTTCAATTCCCCTTACGTTAAGTAGGATAATTTAAGAGTGTTGAATAACGACTCCATCTGATCTGATCCAATTTCTATTTGAACAATTCTCACCTCGAATTGATTTGCCACTTCCAATTTCCATTTACCGATATGCCGAAGGTATTAACCGGCCTTGATTTTTTTTGTTGTTAAGGCGTATGGTCATGGGTAACTCTTCCTAAGTGGTTGAGTTCCCACCTATGCGTGATGTCAAGAGTCTACTCGATCTCTTTTTCTGAGCAAATATCAAAAGTTAGATTTGGCAACCTTCATATTTGTGACGTTCGGTTACAACACCAAACAAACTTCCCTCCACATCGGAGACATCTTTTCCAACTTTGCCTACCACTCCTATAACTAATATTGATACTTTCCATACCTGGCCTTAATTGTTTCCGTTCATATTATTTGTTTTGAGTTTTTCATTCTCCATAACCATTTGAGAAATGGGCATTGATTACAATTTTTAAGTCTACCAATGCCTAATCCACTATGTGATTTTTCTTAACACATTAAATCTCACTTAACATGGTGGATCCCTCCTATTTCCCCTATCATCTCTCCAAAAGAAAGAAAATTGAATTCTCTTTATTCTGTTCTTAATACTCTAAGGCATCTTAAAAATTCACATAGAATAAATTGGATGGGAACAAAGACAAGATTTGATCTATACTAATTGTTAGGCTTTGGATAGAAATTGAAATTTTTATTTAGTTAATCCGGCCTCCATCTTGCATATAATGGATCTCAAATACCTCTCATTCCTAAATTAACCCTTAAGGGGACCTCTAAAAATTTCAGAGGAAGAACACCAACCAACACTTCCAAATGAAAGCCCTATTATGCATCCATGCCTCCTCGACTTTGACTTTATAAATAACTATTTTAGACAAATTGATTTTCAACCCAGAACAATAATGAAAGTATTAAAATTTTCTTTTGTAGTTTTTGATTTATTTAGTTTTAGTTACATTGAAAAAAAAATGATATCATCGACAAACTATAAGTGAGGAATTGCAATTATCACCTAATGTTGAACCTTTTGATAAGACCCATATTTAGCCCTTTCTTTAAAAGAGAATTTAGACTTTCAGCAACTAACAAAAATAGAGAAAGGGATAAAGGATCCCCTTGTTACAATCCTCGCGTTATCTAAAATTCTTTTGTAGGACTACCATTAACCAAAATAGAAAATTGAGGGGTTAAAACACACTCACATATCCATGATCTCCACCTTTCACCAAAGTATTTAAATTGCATCACATCTGTAAGGTAGCTCCACTCAATTGTATTATAAGTCTTTTTAAAATTTATTTGATCATGATCCCTTCCACTTGCTTTTTCTCTATGATCTTATTGGCAATAAAGACACTATTTAAGATCGATCGCCCCTTGATAAAATCCAATTTAAATTCTCTTATAACTTTTCCAATAACCAATCAAAGTTTGTTAGCTAAAAATTTTGTTAGAAATTTATAAATGCAACCCACCAAAGAAATTAGCTGAAATTGATATATCTCTTCCACTACTTAAACCTTGGGAATCAATACAATGAAAGAAGAGAAAATATATTTATATAATTTCCCAGTGATGTAGAAATTCGTCAAAAAATTCATCACTTCTTGCTTAATTGATTCCCAATGTTGCTTAAGGAAGAAAAAAAATGAATCCATCTAAACTTGGCACCTTATTGTCATTATAGTCTTATATCACTTCCTATACCTCGACCATCGAGAAGAAATTTTCCAAAATCTCATTATCAACCATACCCAATTTATAGGAAAAAAAATTATTTTCATATGCAAAAAAGGCTACTTCGATACACCCAACTGTAATTAAAAATGTGAAAATATGACTAATCTGATCTATTGCAGTTATGTCACTAATTGCCCATTAATGTGCATATGGTCTATAAGATTCTTACGACGTTTGTTAGAAGTCATAATGTGGAAGAACTTTTGAATTTCAGCCTTCATCCACCATCCATCTCAAATAGGATTTTTGAAACCATTTGAGTTCCTTTTTTTACAAGGCCTCCTAAAAAAAATTTAACTCTCCCTATATTGAATAAATTTTGGATTTTTGTTTTAATGTGAGCTCCTCTATTCAAATGTTGGTATCTTTTAATTCCATATATCCATTTTCTCTCTCTTGACGACTCCACAACCAAAGGAAATCTTTCACTACTTTTAATCTTCCGATAATAACTTAGCCTAGGGATGTACTAACAATAAAGTTTGTCTTTACAACCTTAATTCTTGCATTTACTTGTTCATTATTCAACCAATAATCAAAAAATTGAAATAGTATAATGCCTCAATTCCTATTTTCAACTTCGATACAAATGTTAGAGTGATCAGAAAAGCTACAATGCACTACTCACTACTTAAATTTTTGCATGACCCCAACCCTCTATAAACCAAGTAAGAACCTATAAGTTCAGTTCATCATTGAAGATTCCCTGAAGTTGCTCCAAGTATAATTTCGTCCATACATTTACAAATCTATCAATTACATATCATATACAAACTCATTAAAATGTTAAATGGCCAATTTGACATTTGACACTCGTATCTGTTGATCCTTTAACAACATCATATTGAAATCCCCTCCCAGGCACCGCTAACTCTTGAATTTATCTTTTAAGCATTGTAGTTCATCTTATAACCCTCGTTGTTTTGCAAAATTGTTAGGAGTATAAATATTAACAAGAATAACCTTTTTTCCCAATGGAATGATCAACCCCTCCAAAACAATAAGGCGGTTGGTCACAAATTTATTACATAAGCTTAATATTAAAGAGTTTTAAAAAATGCCTAAGCCTTTTGTCAATCCAATTACCTTAGCAACTACCACCTGAATACTTACACCACCTCACACCTATCGCAAAATGGACTCAATTGGATATGCTAACTTCGTTTCTTGAACAAACAATATCCCTGATTTAATAATAGAGACTCATTTATATATTGCATCCTTTTAGTAGACTTCCCTAAAGTACCAACATTAATCAATATAATAATATAATGCAAATAAAAAAAATTATCTTAATCTACCGTCATACTTATGATTGCTTCCCTTTCATAGTTGTCTCTATTAAGGCGATTTGAGTGACGGTAACACCCTCCTCCTCAACCACCTGCAATCCTATTAATTGTCGAACCCTTAACACTTAGGATGCTTCCGTACACAACACTCTATTCTAAAACAAAATATGATCATTGGGTAGTTGCCTATCTAGCACTTTTCTGGATGACATATCAAAACATAAAGAATTTAGTTGGTACTTTTTTAGTCACCCTCGCAACCTTCCTTCTATATTTGAGAGGTTTTGATGTCGTAGTGAGCCCTTTGAATAAGCCTAACAAGTCATTGGCAAAACACTTTCCTCTACTTCTGTTATAATCAGAGAACTTGTTACAACAACTAAATCCTTCTCATTCTTGACAAACTAACTTTTGTCCTTACACGGCTCTATTGCATCATTCGGCTATCCATTTAAAAGACATACCTCTCAAAAGTTCCCTTGAGTTTGTACCAAATCTTCTTTGCCTCCCGTCAACTTATCCATGCCTTAAATTGAAATGCCCGATGATTTTGAACTCCCTAATGCCAACATGGAAAAACCCCTAAGCTCATCCGTGCAAAATCTAGTATTAAGATTACCATGATTTACGGAATACGGTAAATGAGACATAAGCCCTTCTACCTAACAAAACAAATCCCAATCATACATTTCTTGCAATTGGGATTCGCCCTACCTACCTTAGTGTCTACTAACATCGGGACACCCTGAAGACACCTTTTGCCCCTTCAACACTAGGCATCCATCTTCCCTAACTTATAACACGACTTGAACCCAATTAGTAAGCTTTTAAGCCACACACTTGCCTCCACTAATTGCCCTCCAAGCCAAAGTCTCCTCATCACGTTCTGACCTTGCTAAACCATAGGCAATGCCATTTATAGCCATGCTAGATCCTCCCTCACTAGTACCACTATTCTAACCCTTCACAATGGCTTAGAAATAGAATAATCAACAACAGAATTCACATTCCCGCTCTCTTGGTAGTTCATCAAACGGATTCCTAAGATCATTTCACAATGTAGTTAAAGAGTAACTACAAAACTTTTGATTCTTACGTTCACCATAGCCAGTATGTTTACTTTGTTGGGGACCAAGATCATAAAGTGGCAAACATCTAACCATGCTTTCTTTGCTAACTGCTCCTCAAAGCTTAAGAAGACACCCCAACATTTCGCAACGGATGACAAGAAATCAAGATTCCTCCCTTGAAGAGGTAGACCAACCACTAACACCCACAGTCGTCAATCGGACCTTACACAAGTAGGAGACCAGGGTGAGATACTCTGAAAATGCTCCTGAAGCCACCCGTTTTCTCTACTCAACATTGCGTCCCTCTCTTCACTTGAAACAAATGTCAACAAAATGTCTAACCCGTTAAGCAATGCGACTCCGAACGGGTAAATATCCAGCCATCGTAGTTACCCATGGAGATAGTCCAGTCGATGAGGGTTTCGAACCACCCCCACTAGAGATCAACAAAACCACTCATTGCGTGCACCATTGTTGGAGTAAGAAAACAGAACTGGCTCCGTTTTTGAAGGGTCCAACCGTACCTCTATCAGGCTTCCCTTATTCAGTGAGCCTAGCATTGCATCCTTGAACGACCGGGCAGCATTCACGCCTAGAATAGCTCGTTGGCGTACCTGAACAGCTCTTGGGGACCCCTGTGAACCCGATTGTAGGAGAAATCCAGCCACGGTCCTCGGTGAACCATAGTCAGAGCAATCTTCACACCGATTCGGTTGCCGAGTAAGCATCGTGTTGATGATCAAATTTGACAAACCCGAACAATCGGCTGACTTTGCTAGGTTTGTTGGCAATGAAGACATCCACCACTCTTCCCCGTCATTGAAAAATCTTCCACAAACCTTTAGGATCAATCGTCGCCGGTAAAATGTGAACAAAAAGGGGCGTCGCGGTAGTCCTTGATCTCGTCATCGTCGCCAAAAAGGCCTTTGCCGGAGTGGAATTTGAATTTTCGTCGGCTCTGTGTGTTTTTTTTTTTAACTGTAGCTGGAAAAATGTTGACAAATTAAATTGAGTTGTCAACTTTGGTTTCCATATAAAGAATATAAATATTTAAGTGGTGGATCGATGCATCGATCAGTACGAAGTTTTTCCTTGCCTTGGATGCATGATTTATGTCAGTTCATGTGATTGAGAATTGACAATTGTTGAGTTGCTCGCTTGAATCAATTGTAAAATCATGAAAGCAGTTCAGAGTAACATTTGTTGATCTCTAACAAGTGTCTAATCTTGTCCATGGACATGCAACATTGCAGCTCTGCACAAATGGATGATAATGCGTATCTGCAGTATTACAATTGCCAATCTCATGCATTACAAGTGCTAATTCATAAACAAATTGAGGTTTATGTACATTATGAAAACAATATTAAAATTAAGAAAATTTTATGTCACTTGTCAAAAATTTGCTATGTTTCTCACTCTCTTCACCTATTTCCAATAAATTAAAAAACATCTCGTGGGTTTTAGTCTATCTGCAAAATTCTTCCTATCAAGAATATTATCGTGTCTTTATCAGAGATTGATGAATCCTTCTTTGTTAGGTGCATTGGAAAACTGGTGAATTGATCCCTCCTTCTGCTTTCTCTTTATCGAGAAAACTATCAAGCTTCATATTCCATATGCGTACCAAAACAGCCCTTAATTACAATAGCATCCAATCAAAGAAAACTACTAATTTCCAAAGAAAATATTGGAGAATACATAGAAGGATGGATATATACCAAATCAAAACATATGGAAATTGCAACCCTTTGAATGTCCATTTATTTGTCTAATGCTTGGTTAGTTAATGATATCAGCCTAATTGTCACTTCATGTTTCCTCAACAAAATATGCAAAATGATTCAAAATGCTATTTGCATTGCGCAACTCTAAAAAAACGAGTGATATTTGGAACATATTGCACTAGTAATTGTACCGAACTTTATGCATTGCACTTATGAGCTGTTGGACGCGTTATAACATGATTTTGTAATAAAAAATATATCCCCGTACTAGTTTTCTACGTCATAGAATTTAAAAAAGAATTAAATATACATAATTTTAAATTTATTTTTATAAAAAAAATTATTTTTATAATTCAAATCTGTGACACTTAGTCATCCGGCGACCACTACATTATCTTCGATATTCCATCATGCATGCCAACGCTGTACTTGTAATATTGTAGCATATAAAACTCCATTTTTACCGGTCATCAGCACTGCCAAGCGCCAATGTATTGCCGATAATCAGGACTGTGCTTTAGCTTAATTCCATTTTGGGTCCATTTTTCTCATTTGCGGACATAATTTAATTTTATATCTATAGTGATGTGATCGTACCAAAGAGACAAATACACTTATAAAAAATAAAATAAAATATTCGAAATATAGTACTACAGAAGATACAATTTTTTGTAGCTAAATGATTTTGCATATCCTTTACAATCATTGTATAAGATGACATAGCGATATTAAATCTTTTCAAACAAAAGAGAACACGTTAATGTAACTGTTAGAGAAGACAAAACGGATTTACTTTCTGCAAAAAATATAAATAAAGCCATCATATGTAGAATCTCCAGCTATTGTAACCTTAGTTACTGATCGCAAGAAGGAAAGTGCTGTTATTGTAATAATCTTTTCAAAGATAGAAAAACGTTCCGTTCCCAATTTTATTTTATTTTTCGTTATTATAATAAAAAAATAGGTTATTCCATAATCGCAGTACTGCACTACCAGTGCAATGGAATGGACACTATTATAAACCAAGAGATTCCCAACAGAGGTGTTAAACGGATGGAGTGACTCGGATCGTTTCGAATCTCTGATGACTTAAAGTGTTTGGTATATTGGTTCTCCAAATAATCAGATTTTAAGTTCTTCAATTTTTCAATACATAAATTTTAATATATTAAATTTCAAATTTTTTGAAATTTTATTTTGAGATAATCGGGTATCAGGTTAAGTGAGTTTTAAGTTATTATATTTTTAATACCAATGAAAGTAACCAATTACATGACCATTGGCAATAATTCAACAACAACAAAAAAAAAAAAAAACCCTACATGAAAATGAACATTGTCCACATTGACAACATAACATAACAACTAACAAGCAAAATTCTTCACGACAGACAAAAGCAGCAATCTATCATTGATTCGCCATGGAAATATCTTGGTTAGAAAAGAGAATGGTGGCAAGCTACAAGTCTGCCAAACATTATCAGCCACATTTGCTACTGCTGTATTTTATTCAATTAATTTTCATATCACATTTCACCAATAAAAGCTAGCGACTGGTTCACCAAGCGTTATTAGAGTCATATTTGCTACTGCTATATGCTATACGATGTCCATCATTTGTTATTTGTTGTCATATATATATATATATATATATATATAACTCTCTCTTACCCTTAATGGCTTGTTCTGGCTTGATTTGTTAAAGAAGAATATGATTGTCTAGCAATCAATTCTGAGCATGATCTCTTTCTTATTTAGGTAGTGAATTTTTAGTGCTATCAGTGTTTCCATACATGTGAATATTTCTGCGTCAATGATAGACTTAACTATGGGAAATTTTTCACTTACATAAGCACAGATTCTTTCCATGCTTCATGAGTTGTACTTCTTTGGCTTCCATTTGCAAATGTCGTCTCATCTTTCCATGCAACCGTCGATTTATACGATTATATAGGCATTGTCTAGTGCAATCTCCATGTCTGGAAGTTGGTTAAGCAGCAGGCCTTACAACTCATAAAGTTACTTCAGAAGTAGATTTTTGAGGTACACTCTCTTGTGGTAGAAGTAAGGACCTAACTGAGTCTATGAGTTATATACAGACATCCCAGAAGTTTGAATACATCGAAGTATTATCTACTACTGAGAACATAGAAGCACTTGCCAAAGGTTTCATACGACCTAGTTCAATCTCCAGACAACTGGTCCCAACTCCAGCAAAACAACACACTAATCCAACTCCTGGTTAGACAAAGAGAACAGATCCAATGGTGTGAAGAGCGGATCGAGGCCATCCAAGCCCTGATCTCAAAAGGAAAATCTCCACAAGAAGCCAGTATCTCAGAATCCATCTTTGAGTATAGGTGCTGTCAGATTTTTTATCCCGATTGGATCGATGCAGCGTTTAAAGAAAGAAAGAAAGTATGAAGCAAACTTAGAGAAATTTGGATTACTAGTGAGAGAATACAAGAGAGAAGTGAGACTTGTTTTCAATCTGGAAGTATGTCTCGCAACTCATTTCAAACACACTTATATAGAAGGAAAAAGGTTGAAGCTTATCATGTTGGGTGCTCATTGGACCCCATCGTCACATGGTAAGGATTCCCTTTGTTTCTTTTTTACACACTAAAGTGTCGAACATATCAGACACGTTTAAAACAAAAGCTACTGCCGACACTTTATCAGTGAGCTAGCATGTACTAAAAGTTGGAACCCATAACTGATTCCATTGATGGCTCACCACACTCCAAACTACTTTCGGTGAGTGCCTTTATTTTCTGACAAATGCTCTCCATAATGTGCTTAATGCACTGGACAGTGGATAGGTAATCTGCAAGTGGTCCTCATGATTATCTTGCAAAGATAAGATGCTCCTAGTATTTCTTTTGGGCTTGGGCTTCCTTGATCTGGAGCAACGTCAAATAGGCTTAGGCTTGCTAATGTAGCCTTTGGGCTAAGGCTTCTTCCTCCTAATCATGTTGGGCTATTGGATTTTGATATCGTCGCAGAACCTCTTCATTGAATTTATAAGCAGAATGCATTGTGGTTGATAGATGTCCAAAACGGTTGGTTAGGCTGCTATTTCTAGTAATGCTCCTGCTAGTTCCTCTATGCCCTTTATCGGTATGGGATTTTCAAGTGCAACTAACCTTTTAACCAACCTCGATAATGAGTCAGCTAAAACGTTTAGTTTACCATCAATGTATTCAAAATTAATAATAATCCCAGTACTAGTGATGTAATTAACAAAGTTGATCCATCTAACTTGATTTGTTAAAGAAGGATATGATTGTCTAGCAATCAATTCTGAGTATGATCTCCTTCTTATACAAGTAGTGAATTTTTAATGCTTGGTGAAATGGAGTATCCAATGCTCAGAAAATTGGAAGACAAATTCAAACAAAAAGGAGAGAGAGCACTCTTCTCGTCTTTAGCAATTAGTTAATACAGACCACCAACTGACCCAAAACCAGCCAGGACCCAACCTGGATATACACCTGCCAGAGGTGATCCCAATCTAGGATATGCTCCAAACACTACAATTACAGACTGACCATCACGAAGGACAGTCTTCTTAAGAGGACACAATAACGAGCAGTGGTCACTACCACCAACTCAAACGGTCTCAGGAGCAATACTAGTCCTACCAGATGAAATAGGACTATACACAAACATGTTTGCAAGATAAGAGTCAATCACACTTAACGTCTGTAATGATAAGATCTGGAACGACAACTAGTCAAAGATGAATTTCATCGAGAACCTTCTTGGGGAAGTAAAGAAAAAGACATGGATTCAGTGGCGGATGACTTATCCAATTGAATTCACAGATCTCATGATGTCAGCAGATGACGCCCAGAATATCCTATCTCAAATCAAAAGAGTCTTTATTCTAAAAGACCCTTATCAAGGACACTCTTATAAACAGGAGCAAACCTATTAGGATTTGGAGAGACTTTCCTGTAATAACATCAAGGACATAGTCCCTTATATGAATGACTTCAAGATTCTAGCGACAAAATCAGGCAGAATGTACACATCGTCAGAACTCTCGGAGAAATTCTTCAGGAAAATGCCACCTATTATTAGAAAAGAGATAGAGGAAGCATTTGAAGTAAAGCATGCAGGCAACGCAATCGAGGTCGTCCCCGAAATATTCATTACTTATCAATACCTGGAGGAATTCTGTAAGAAGGCAGCCATACAGCGAGGCATCAAGGACCTGACATTCTATTCCAGAATACCAATTCCAAGTTACTACAAGAGCCAAACAAAGAAGTATAATTTAAGGAAGGTAAAATCATACAAAGGGAAGCCGCATGATTCACAAACGAGAATTTTCAAAAGAAAGCATTCGTCCAAAATGACAAAATACAAGTGCTACATCTGCAGAGAAGAAAAGCACTTTGCAAAAGAGTGCAAAAGAAAAACAAGCAACATAACCAGAGCAATAATTGCTGACAACCCCAACCTACCAAGTGATATGGACATTGTCTTAGTGGACCTGAATAAACTAGACAACAATGCCATATACAATATCTTTAAGGGAGAAGTAAGAAACTCAGGGGTTATGATCAAGTCATTAGTGGAACATTTGCTTTGGAATGAGTCACAACTCATGATCAAAGAAAATGGCCAGTAGAGATTTGCAATTAAAATCCTTAACGAATAGGCATATTGCACTTATGAATGGATGAAGAACATGGAAGTAAAAGAGCAATATATAAGTTGCATAGCTTACAAGGCGAGAACACAGCAAGGAATGAGGATTCATTACCAAAAGTGCAAAGTAACCTCATGTCTACTCTGCTCGCGATACTACTTCAACAGGCTTATTAAGCCAGCACCACCAAACTCCATACCAATGGGAAACAAAGATTCTCTCATACGAGAATTATTGGAATACATAGGCTACTCATAGAAGGAGAATGATAGGCTAAAGGCACTATTGAAAGAAGATCTCAAGAAGGACTTTCAGGAGCTAGGAGAAAGCTCTAAGGACGAAGTCAAAGAAAGAACCATAGCGCTCATGGAGAGCTCGATCATTTGATCAACCCTTGCAGTACCAAGAAAAATGATCAATAGGCTCTATAACATAATTATTGAATTCCAAATACCAGGAGTACTAGAATTCAAGATCTAAGCTGTACTGAATACAGAAGCCACAACTTACTGCATTAGCCAAAGTGTCATACCAAAAGAGGCCATTAAACCACTTACATATATGGTTCAATTCAGCAGCATCAACGCTAGGTAGGAGTCTAGAGAGAAACTGAAGGATGGAACATATGTCTTAAGTATGAAGATACAGGACGGAATACAAATGCTACTAGGCTGCAACTTTATCCGAAGTATGCAAGGTGGAATACATATAGAAGGCAACACTGTAACCTTCTATAAGGAGTTAACCCCAATACAAACTTCGCAAGAAGTTCCAGCGATTAACCTAATAATCGTATAAGAGCTAGAACTAGAAGAGGAGGAGTACTTCACACTTAAGGAGGTAGTCTACTTAAACCATGGACAAACTATGGAAGCCTTCAGGCAAAAGTTTATCCCACTCCTCAAAGATCTTAAAGAAGCTGGATACATAGGGAAGGAGCCCCTTAAGTACTGGTCAAAAAACAAAATCCACTGCAAGCCAGAAATAATTAACTTAGATGTAACAATTGAGGATAAGCCCCTCAAACATGTCACGCCATCTATGAGGGATACGTTCGACAAACACATCCAAGCACTTTTAAAGCTTGGAGTCATCAGACCAAGTACCAACAGGCATAGAACAATGGCATTCATTGTTCAATCAGAGACCTCGGTAAATGAAAAGACTAGAAGGGAGATATTTTTTTAATTTTTGGGCTTTGCAATCAAGTAGCATTATAAGTCTATTTGCACATATCGTTTCATTATTTAAATTTTATAAATATTTATTGATTTTGATTGGGTGGCCTACTCATTCCAAAATAAGGTCCAATATGTTCTACAACTAAATTCTTATGTACGGAATGGACCCTTTTAAATTTATATTTTTCAAAATACAAACTGAAGAGGAATTGTAAGAGACATTATGTTTTATGCTTTTGTCAAATCAAAAATTTAGGTTGCAATTGTATTGTTCTAATTTTGTAGTTCCTGCTACCAATTGTGTAAAGTTAAAACTGTCAAAATATTTTGTCCCAATAATCAGGAATTAAATATTAAAAATAGTGAAAAAAAATCTAAAATTCACACAAGATTAATAATAATATATATAACTATTTACAATTTTTTTTATATTAGAAGATATACCGAGAAAATAAATTATACAATAAAAATAATTTTTTATACAAACTATTGATCATCTTCTCATCGATATTACATCAAAATATTTGATAGGTCCCTTTCAAAGTTTTGTATGCTTGATCCACCTTCAAATGAAATCATCATCGCCATCATGCTCACTAACCCCTCCAAAAATAGAGGAAAAGAGAAAGAAAATAGTCTGAGTCTTTCTTTGATTTTGATGAAATATTTTGGTCCTCCTTAAAGCCACACAAGAAAAGTTGCTACTAAGAGTGCCATGGTTAATTTGTGAAGCTTTTCCAAGGAATTTGTAGCTCTTATTGTGCCTAGCACAATCAAATTTTGCGCTAATTGGAATTGCAACACATTAAATATGTCACATTATTTTCCCAAGAAAAAATCCAAAAAAAGATCTTTACAATATTCCAAAATTTAAAAATCTAAGTGATTTAAACTTCTCACTTTAATGTCCTCAAATTTATATCAATTAATTATCTCAGTAGTGCCCATGTATCTCTCATGTGTAAGACAAATTAATACATAATGGGTTGGCTTTATGTACGGAAAAACTAGAATGGGTTCACTTAAAATAAATAAATATCAATTGTTTTAATTAAAGAAGAGGTGGGTAAGGTCAGGTTTTTACAAAAACAAAAATCCCCAAAATTAGCCTAACTATTTAATTAAGAGCTTCAATGTACCAACATTGTAAATTTAGGTGCATCCAAGTTCAAATTTTACTATCATAATCATTAAAAGTATCCGACTTAAAGTTATGATTGCAAAATATGTTTATCCGCATCAAATTAATTAAAAGCATAACTCATCATCATCCCTAAACAACCCTAACCCCATGTAATAAAAGATGAAAAATGCCGCACAATTTTAATATGGGCTTCTAAATAGGCTTTACCGAGATACAAGAGGGTCCATGAATAAGCAAACAGAAACCCATATTTGATGCAGAATTTCCAAAGTGAAAGAAACACCAACCATTCATGATCACCCCCCCCCAAAAAAAAACTCTTTTTTGCCTCCTTTAAATCAGGTCAACCGGAACCAAAAAGATGAATGACAAAATACCATTTCCAGCAGGGCTTGGGGTTGACTATGGTGGTGACGGCAAAGATGGGAGTGGCGACCCAAGCCCAAGCATGTAGCAATCCGACCCCAAAGAGCCTATGGTAGGAAAAAAAAAGGAGATTATATATGAGCATTAGGCCTCGTCATCCTACATGGCCTCCTATTCTCAAATAGCCATGTTTTGTATTCTTCATCTTTACTAACATCTAACAGTTTAATTATTAACTATTTTTGCATGATATGTTAAATTATATATATTTTTAAGTTAATATGCTCTATCTACCTAATAATTTTTCACACAATATGTCATTTCGCATGATTGAATCAACCCAACAAAAGATCAGGGGATATAGTGCAATCTTCAATGAAATTAGGACCTGCTTGAAAAGGGAAATTGAATTTGTTTTCAGTCCCAGAGAATCCAATAGTTTTTTGGATGCGCTTGCAAAGATCGAGACGACCAAAAAGGTTGATCTACTGACGTGGTTATGAGAGAGCATTGTACTGGATTTACACCACATTATAAATTATTAATAATTTTTAAAATTGTACAAACGAATATTTAATTTCATTGAACACCTTAATAAAAATTTAAATTTATGGTTACAAAAGCAAAGAGGTCAGTTGGGGAGAGAATGTAGAGAATCATTAGTCAAATATTGAGATCTCTTTCTTGACATATAGGTGATTTTAAGGAAAATTTTGTCTTGGTGCTGTGTACAAGTTGCTCTGGATACTTAATATGTGCTGTTTTTTTGGCTTGTTATTCAATAATACTCTCGTTTTTTCTGTTCAAAAATATTTATTTATTTATATATAAAATAAAAAAAAAAGCATCCAAATCTAAAGTACTTACCCAGTGAGCAGATCAAATTCATGGGATGACCAAATCAAATCTTGAAAAATGAATGTGGAACAACAACTGACTCACATGGCCTAAAACAAGCTAAATGGGTCTTATCGAGCAAGTTCGCTGAGGCTTCATTGCACTGGCAAGTATGGTCCTTTTCATTAGATAAGCAGCTCCCCTCACCACACCAATGAAGAGATAGGGCAGAGACGTGAACACCAACTTCCTTTAACACCGGTTTTGGCCGACTAGTGCTAATGGACAATTGAATAATTGTCCAATTTGCAGGTATCCTTCCAGTTTATTCAACCCACCGAGAAAAAAATTATTTGAAAAAAAAAAAAAAGCAAAAGGAAGAATTCCCTTTTGGAAAATCTTTCTGTTAGAAATAAATAATAATAAAAATGTTGCAAGATGGCAACTCATTTGCAGGCCACCTTTGTCAAACTTGCTACCAATGGCATGAGTGCATAGGTTGTTTTGGTTGTTACTTCCTCTTTTTAAGTCCGGGATAAATGCTCAAGTCGGACAAAAAACTACTTGTCACGGAGTCATTACCTTCTCCCCAAAAAGAAGCATCTTGTTGAGATGTACAGTTCACCCGCTTATAAAGCTCAAGTTTTTCCTTTTTCTTAACGATATGGGAGTGGGATGACTGCGACCTGTTACATTCCGCTATTATTAGATGATAGTTGTCTCTTTATGTTTTCCTTATTATGTACCAGAAAAAGAAAAGATTTTATGCAATGTAAATAAACACTTCCTGGATCAGGTAGGCCACAAAAGTAGGTGTAAGATGATTCCAAGAAGTAAATAGGAAAAAACAAAAACAAGCAATATAAGAATATATGGGGCAACCAATGAAACCTTCATTGCATGCAGTACCAACACAAAGGCAGACAGATGAAGAACCATAAAATGACATTGTCTCACTGTCTGCCTTTACAAATGAATGAATTTCTTGGGTTACTCTTCAGTTGTAACATATCAGTTTCAGTAATATGAAGTATGGTAGATTGGCAAGGAAAATTACATCACATGAGAGAGGCTATAGGTACAAAATAAAACAACAATATGAAGCCCCTTCCAACGCTTGGGGTACAATCAACACAAACCAGAAGAACTCAATGCGGTGGGAGATGTTTGGTTTTGACATCAGTTATGCAGATCCAAATTCTGCAAACCACTTTTTGTGCTTCTCGATATCGGCTTGGGAAACGCTAGGTTGGACCTTCTTCACAGCCTCCTCGAAATCGCACATTGCGACTGGATCCTTTGAGATCTCATCCTTCGGCATGTTCTTGATCTCATCCCGTGTTTTTCCAGCTATCTTGCGCCTCATGCCATTTAAGGAAGCATCCCGGCACACATTTGTAAGATCATCCCCACTGTATCCTTCTGTCCGACGTGCCACCTCAGCAATATCTACATCAGGAGCCACCTAATATAACATCGTTGATGGTTAGCAGCTAAACCACCCTAACTAACATAGCATGCAATAATGTTAGAAATACCAGAACATTGTCAATTCTTAGTATTATTCATAGTGATAACTGAAGCTGCAGCCCTTTCATTCCATCATTTCTCATTTTTTAAGTCCTATGAAAAAGTCACTCCTATAGACAAGAGAATGACAGGGACCCTTCCTACTTTTATGTTCTAATTTTGCATATTCCTATTCAGTATAACAAGCAACAATTGACAGACCCCATTATTAATAGCTATCAAAAAATAACGAAGGGTTTTCAGTTTAGCCTTCTTTTCTTTCACCATCATATCATTTTCTGCATGATCATCTATTTTCAAAATGAGAGCAATTAAAATAAGCATTGATACTTGTATTTTCACTTGATAACTTGGGAAAACTAACACTCTTCGTATGCCTAGCATTTCCAGTTTTTATCTGTTTCAGCAGGATAACAGAGAAAAACAACTGAGGGACAAAGTTGAAATTAAGAACCACCTGGTTTCACTCAATTAAGACTAAGCAAAAGCAAAGAAGAATTTAACTAAACTTGTACCACACGAACAACAAACTTATAATGGAACAATACTATGAAGAATTTGGCAAAATCATTCTGTTAAAATTGCCACATTACCTCAACAGTTTTCAAATTGATCCTTATGAGTTCCTTTCGACTCTCAAAATTTGGAAGTGGAATATAAATACGCTTTTCCAACCTCCTCCTGCATTTGAGTTCATGTAAATATAGAAAGTGATTAAACCAAAATCCATCAAATCTAAAGTAGTGAGAGTTGAATCTAAATCATCAAATAAGAATTTTCAACATCAACCTCAAAGATTGAGAAAAGAATGGCAAACCTTAGTGCTTCATCTATGTCCCAAGGGAAGTTGGTAGCTGCCAAAACCATCACTATCTTCCGGCTACCATCTTCATTTGTGGAGCTATTGTTTACACCATCCACCTGAACCAAAAGTTCAGACTTGACTCTTCTCGATGATTCATGTTCCCCTGAGGCTCTGAAAAGATGAAGTCACTAACGTTCACATACCAAAAGTCTAAATATTCCCATGCAGGTCAAAAGAATTTTAAGCATGATTATTACAGTAGGTTTTTATGAATAAATTTGAATCCATGCAGAGACATAGATTACTAAGTGAGAGACCTTTATGCATCTCCAAGTGCATTAATAAAATTCACTCTGAGAATTAAGACAGCAACATCTCTTATATCACAGCCAATACCACAAACTAAAAATTTAAAAAAGGAAAAAAAATAATAAAAAGAAGAAAGAAATGACACAAGAAATGCGTGTGTTTGGACTTTCAGTTCACTTTCATCTGTGTGAAAAGGTAAAGGCCAATAACTTCAAAGGTGGAAATCTTACCCCCTGGCATTACATAGAGAATCAATCTCATCAATGAAAATTGTACTAGGTGCATAAGCTCGTGCCAGATCAAACAAACACCGTACCATGCGCTCACTTTCTCCACGCCATTTTGAAGCCAATGTAGCGGAAGAAACATTGAAAAATGTTGTACCACACTCAGTAGCAACAGCTTTAGCAAGTAGTGTCTTCCCAGTACCGGGAGGGCCAAACATAAGGACACCCTTCCAAGGTCTCCTAATCCCCTGCCCCACAAAATACCCAAAAGAAAAACCAACTATCAATGCTAAGAAAACATCCCTTACTGCAGAAGACGTAGATATTGGAGAACATGGAGTTGCAAGATACCATTAAAGAACTAGAATTATAATAATGAACAATTGTTGAATACCTGGAAATATTCAGGCATCCACAGTGGAAGGACAACAGCTTCCTCCAGTAGTCTTTTAGCTTCACTAAGTCCTGCAACATCATCCCATCTAACCCCAGGACTAGTTTCCAGGACATCCCTTTCAAGCATAGCAGCTAAGTCAGGATCAGGTCCCTCATATTGTATTCTCTTAGACTTGCTATCTTCAGAATCGCCATTCTAATGATTACGCATGAAATTATGTTAATATATGAAGATAGCTGGAAATAACTGAAAAGTTCAAAATACAAAGCAAATAAGCTAGTATCAAGTTTGTGTACACATCAACTAAATATGAGCACATCTAACAGTGGCTGACACAAGAAGTATACAGACTGAAGGCTTCAATAAATGCCAAACAAAATCTGACGACAACAACGTTCCTAACAAATATGAGAAAAACCTAGGCCAGCACCTTCATTCAAAATTTAGTTTTAATGGCAAGTGAACATTTGACCCAATATACTCTAAATTAATGATTTATTTCTCCTCTCCTTAATCTCTCAACCTAGACTTAACTCTCAATTCACATATGCAAAGCAAATGACTGAAGTCATGCATAAACTTGCCTGATGATACATGAAGAGATAATAAACACAAGCAGGTTTGCGAATGTGTCTGATGTCAAAATGTGTTTGAATACAGGGTCCTGATTTGTGATAAAATGGGTTTTGAAAAATTCATAGCTCTAAACACAACATGTGCAAATGTAGTTTACAACCCATATATATCTCTGCCAGCTGTGTCTGATTAACTTACAGCTGTGTCTCCCTTAGTAGATCTCCCACTGCCAGTCCCTTTCTTTCCAGTAGTGGATGCACGAACTCCGGAGTTCACCTTTGCTGAAGCACCAGACTTGGCACCACGGCCAGTTGTTGCACCAGTTCTTGTTGAAACACCACGAGCCCAAGCTCCATCCTGAGGTGATTTCCTTGCAGTCACTTGACTGGCCCTTGCAGGTCTCCTACTAGAAGCATCACGACTTGGGGGCCTCCACACATCAGGATCATCCATGGGAGCACCCGAGGAAGTAGGATACTCATCTAATGGTTGGAAAACAAATGAGGATTTAGCATTAATCGGTGGTGATGAAGCACGCCGTCCTGTAGGAGTTTCTTTAAATGCTCTTCTCTCAGCATCTAATTGTTTTACAATTTCTGCCTCCTCGGAAAGGGCTTTCTTCACATTCATCCATTTTGTACGAACCATAGGGTCATCAAGCGTGTTAAGGTGCCTAAAAAGGGACATCAATTGAACTTTGAAAAAATAAACCATCACAAAACATGCTCTATCAAAGCTTCAAGCACCAATACCAACTCCTTTGACAGATATAATTCATTACCAAAAATGAAATTCTTTCCACTACAAGTTTAGATGCTGTAATGTGATCTATCAATTGTACAGAACCAAAATTAGAGCTATCGAGGACCATAGAACTCCATTTAGATCAAACCCTTGTATGTTGCAAAGACAAACAACACAGACAAAGCGTATTCCCAAATTCATGGATGCCAGCAACTTTAGCTTTAACAAACTAATTAATTCTAATCAAATCCAGCTGACACATAGCCAGGGAACATAGATCAAGTGAGGAGTACCCCTACCCTATCATGTAATTCAGCCATTGCAGAAAAGAAAGTCAAAGAAAAAGAAAAATTGCAAGACAACCATAAGAAAATAAGCAAAAAAGGATTGTGCATTTTCCCACAAAATTCAAGCAAGTCAAAATCGGAAAATGGGTATTAGTTTCCAAAAAAGAAATCTCCTTTCCATCAAAACAGAAGCCCTTACCAAACCTCAAAATGCATCTAAAAATCAAACTGAAAATTTCAATTTCATTCAAATAAAAGATAACCCATTTGCATTTACCATCCAACAAATCAAATAAAACAATCCAAATCTTCTTTTAACAACCACAGATAATAACTTTTTGTTCATATTTAGCAAATAAAAGTGAAAGATAGAAAGAATCCATTACAAAGCCTCAAAATGTCTCTAAAATCAAACTGAAAATTGCAATTCCTGTAAAATTAAAAATAAACTATCTGCATTTCCTGCCCGCAAACCGGATACAACGATCTAATTCTTCTTTTAGCACCCAAAGATGATAATGTTTTGTTCCGAAGATTCAACAAATACAAGTGAGAGATAGAGAGAAATCCCTGCAAAACCTCCAAAGATACCTAAAATCATACTGAAAACCTCAATTTCAGTCAAATTAATGATAAACCATTTGCATCTCCTATCCAAAAACCGAGTAAAATGAGCCAAATCTTCTTTTAACACCCAAAGATGATAACTTTATTGTTCAGATTCAACGAAGAAAAGTGAGAGACATAGAGAGAGAGAGAGAGAAAAATACTTGTTGATCTGGGCAATGGCGCCATCGAAGAAGATAACAGATGCATCATAGAGGCCTTCGAGGGCGTACTCTCTTGCCAATTTCAAGTGATCTTGTAATCCTCCTAGTGAACTTCCCACCATTTCTCTCCCACTATCTCTCTAAAACTTTCTCCCTCTAGCCAAGCCAGCTCTAGCATTGGGCGCCGGGCAGTCAAGCTGCTGTGATGCCGACGTTTTAACCGCCAAGAGACCGGTTAGACAGAGTGTGAAATCACAATGTTACCCCTCTAGCTCTCTTTTTCTCACTGTTTGGACTTTGGACTGCATAGTGACTGAAGAAGATAGAAGTCTTTTTATTGGAATTATTTTTCTTTTTTTTTTTTTGGTTTTTTTTTGCTATTTATAATTTTTTTTCTTGATAAAGTTTTTTGCCAGTTATTATTATTATTAGGTTTATTCACATATATTTCCCCACTGAAATCAATTTAATTTTAGAATTTCATATCAGAATTTAACGTGTAATTTTTTTAATTTCAATCGCCAGATATTTAAAAAAAATACATGCCAAAATGAATTTTTTTCTCTTAAAGTATTGAAATTAAGTCAAAATTATATCTTTGATTGAAAAATTAAAGCCAAATTTGTAATAACGGGTACATTCTTTGACTCTACATACTAAAATAATAGGATCAACAATAATTTTTGTTAATTAATTTGATAATAAAAGATTGATATAAGATTAAAATTGTGGTAAAATTAAACATTAGAGTTTTATGTGTAACAGTTGAAAAATTGAAAATTGATATAAATGAAACCTTAGTGTCGGAGGTTTCATGTAATTATGGTTGTTATTCAACATTTTTTTCTCTTTTTTAACTCTCTCTCTCTCTCTCTGTTTTTTCTTGCTCTTTTTCTTTTTTCTTTTTGCAAGAGGTGGCCCATTCCTCTCCTCTTTTGGCCAAAGCAATTTTATGTTTGAATTTACAAAACATTGAGATTAAAACAAAATTACTAACCTAAATAGAAAAGAAAAGCTAAAGAAACGGAAAGTGCATAGTCTTAATAAATTAAAAAAATTAACTTATGCATTGCTTGCATTATTTCTTACTAACAAAAAAGACATTCTTTCTTTTTTAGTTTCTTTGTGAAAATATAACAATATAATTTGCACAATGTCTAGTTTTTGGTACGAGACCCTTTTTTGTTTCATAAGGAACATTTTGATATTTTTGATATAAGATGCATCTTATGTCTTTAATAACTTTAAGTTGAAAGTAAGAATGATCATATACTTTTTCCATATTTGTTTGTTGTGGTCGAAGCTTTCAATTTTCTTTTTTAAAAGATTTTTACTTAAAGAATCTGAAATTTTTTAATTATTTATCAATTATTACAATTGATTATTGGGATGTTGGAAGCAACTAAAGAAGGATTTATAGGCTTTACAAGACAAAAAGGTGCGTTAGGCCTTTTAAGAACTCGAAAGGAAATGAGGAGGTCAAGGTAATGAATTTGGGAAGAAAAGTAAGAAATAGAAGAGATAAAGAATCGAAGAGAAAAATTACCAAGAAGGGATTGATTTATGTTATTCATTGTATGAAAGTAACAAATCTACTTCCTTTTATACACCTTTAACAACAAAAATAAAATAATAATAATAATAATAAAATAGCTATAATCATCTAAACACACCATTGATTGTAAATAAAAAGGTTAATAGCATTAATGAATCATTAAAAAATCACAATTTAATGCTTTATATTACAACATGCCTAATATTGTTATTATTAATAGAAATTCAAACATTATGAAAAAATTGAATGGTGAATGAAATTCCATCCCACTCTTAGTTATCACAACAAGTTTGCCTCGAAGAGAATGACCTCTCCTCAAGGCTTAAGGTTAGGAAATTAGGAGGGGATAAATGTTTAGTCTTGGCAAATGACATCCTTAGGAGACAAATTAGACCACCAAGCAAACACCTGTCCAGCATAGCAAAGGGCTCAACTAAAAATTGTCCATCTTGTCCTAGTAATCATGATATTAGCTAACTTAATGTCCACAAAAAGGTTTAATAAGGAAACATGGAAAACATGGTGTATATATAAATTTGCATGAAGCTGTAGCTTATAAACAACTTGACAAATCTTCTCTAAAATGAAAAATGGTGCATAGTACTTTAAAGCTAACTTGAGGTTTTTATGAAAGGCTAATAAAGTTTGTTTATATTGCTTCACTTGCCAAAATTATTGGATCAGTTTTGCTTATATGTGTATATTGCTTCATATGCTGTTGTGCTTTTAAAAGCTATTCTTGAAATAGTCAAGACATATTCTAAGTAAGGTTTCAACTAAAGCAACCAGACATTGATCTAGAGGCAACTTTAACAAGTGGGGAGGAGCAAAACCATATAAAGCTTGTAAAGGTCACATATTAATGGTAGTGAGAATGTTGGTATCATTCTAACACCCTACCAAATACAACTATTTGCTCTATTTAATGGGCCTCTAGAAGGACATGCAATGCAAATAGTTTCCACACAATAATTAGGCCTTTTTATTTAGCCATCTAACTAGGGATGGTTTATTGTGCTCAAGAGTAATTCAATAACTAGTAACTTAGACTTTATCTCGATCAAATTTTCAAAGATGATGCAATAAGGAACCCTATGTAAACTGAAGATATTGTACAAAAAAAAAAAAACCTTTTATTATTAAGACAACAATAAAAAGATGAGACATAACAATGGCATAACCATACTTAATGAAGTAATCAATGACCATTAAGATAATCTCTTTACCCTTAAATTTTGGCAAGCCTTTTATAAAATGCATGTTAATATTTAACCAAGCCTAAGTGGAAATTAGCGGGAGTTGTAAAAGGCTAAGGTATTTCACATTCTTTCTTTTGCATTGTTGGTAAGTATTACAACTTTGCACGGGCTGCTCCACATCCATTTTAAGCCTAGGCCAATGGAAGAATTACTTGAGTATGTGCTAATTAAACCTAATGTCAGAGGGTCACCTAATGACAAAATTATAGTATTGTTAGACTATTTGGTGTCATGGTCACTAATAGTGTCTATTTTTCTTAATTAAGTAGTCTAGAGAGTTGTATGAAAAGCTTTAAGACATTATTGTAAAGAGTGAATAAAGATTTAGAGCCAAGAAAAAAAAAAAACTCAAAGAAGGAAAACTCTAATGTTAGAGAATTTGTCTCATAAATAAAGACTATTTTAAATAATCATTAAAGTACCAAAGTAGAAATAACAAAGTAAATGGAAAAATTTATCTTATTGAAAATATCAATAGCTAGACTCTCCCTTTTAGAAAGTGTAATTCCTAGTTTATTTGTAGTCCCCTTATTGTATTGTATACTATAGTTAAGTTTTAGCACTTTAGTCATTCCCTTGGGTTGAATATATATATATATGTAGTTGCTATTAGAATGAAATTTTCAAACTCCCATAGTTAATTTTAATGAAAAATGGATGACCCTTCAAATAATACCTCTATTTGGACACAACCATTAAAATATATAAAAACTCTCTTTCATAAATGAAAGGACAATAATTTTTAGTATGAAGCTTCTTACTTAGATAATTAATTAGGCCTATTATCTTATATCATCATAACACTAATTCCAGCATCATAAGTATTAATCTTCAAAACAAAAGGCTTAGTTGTCACCTTATTAGGGTCTATAACCATATCTTTCACAGAAAAAATATGCCTTAAATATTCCATTTGTGACTCCTTAAAGGAGCACTTAATCCTTTGACATATAACCTATATTGCTTAAAAACTTGCAATGGGAAAATGTGGATAATGTTACTAGAGGATTGTAGTTGGTGTGGATAATGTTATAAAGGAACAAACACAAAGTTGGAGCAATGGGAAAAGTCGGAGAAAGCTAAAAACTAGTTCTCCATCTTTTTAATTTTTTTTAATTCAATTTTAAATTTTTTTTTTTTAATTAATCTTAAATGTTATTATTTTTTTAATATAATTCTTTTCAAAAACAAAAAAACAAAATTCAACGCTGTATTTAACAAATAATGTATAAAAATATATTATTTATATATATATGATTTATATTTTTATTAATGAAAATAAAATACAAATATATTTTAATTATTAATATATATTTTTATATGTATTTTTATATTAATAATGAGACACGACGATTCACTTGTTTTTTTATAATTATATTATATTAAAAATTATTAATAATATTTGAAATTAAATTAAAAAAATTTAAAATTTAAAATTATATTTAAAAATTGATAACTATTTTTTAGTTTATCGCGACAAAACCCAACAAAACAGCTTTTCTTTTTTTTTTTTTTTTTTTTTTGGTCCTTTCACTAAACAATATCCGCTTGAAAGTACACAAGCAGAAGGAGACGAAGATGCCATCTTTATATTTTTGCAAGTGAGTTGGAATAAGATTGCATAGAACTGAACAGAATTCCTCCATAGAGCCCAGATAATGTGTTCAAAAACCAAAATTCAAGCTTTATGATGCTCGCAAGCATAACCCCGTTAATGGGCATACCCGTTAACCCACCGCCATGGATACTCGGCATCACGCGGTGCATTTTCATACCCCGGCACTGATATTTTGAAGTTCTGTAGAACGACTAAAAAAAGACCAGCATGTTTAACGGAAACCATGGTCAATTTGGGTTTGACACCGCTAAATTGATGTGCCAACTGCTAGTGCCAATGGTGGGTGGCATCGAGACCATCAGGCTAATGCCACACCTTTGTTCTTAGAAGAAGGCTTGGAAGGAACGGGTTGGAGGGCTACTGCCCGTGCAGATTCACTGATATCCCGAAGGGCGCCATTCCACGAATGTGAGTTTTCGACACGAATTTACAAAAAAATTCAATCATCATTGATTGCTCAGAGATGAGACTGTAAATGTCTAAACTAACAATCATAATTGCACTTCTTTGTAAGCTCGGCATCATTTCGGCATCAGAAACTTGCAACCACCTGACAATTCCCTATCTAAGAACAAATTTGTGTAAGGTATTGCTCCTTTTTCTCGGTGTAAACCAATTTGCACATCAATGAGTGTGACCAACAAACAACTGTGAGAAGTAGCTGAAGCATATAAATTTGCTGATCTTTTGCTCTGATTAGAGACAATTAACTTGTACAGGCATCCTCGATTATTAAAATGTGCCAGTCGTTAAACTTGCGCGGACTGGCCAATGGACTTACCATTTCAATGACAAATTGAACCTAGAGTAGAGAGTTACTCGACCATTCCCTTGCTTACCAGTTCCTCCAACCCTTTCTGCAGCCTGTCTGCAGCAGCCCTGCATTCATCCTCTACCAAGCCCCCAAAGGATATCCTAAGGTGTCCAGGACATCCACAAGGGCTTCCGGGAATCACCACCACGCCATGCTTCATAGCAAGCCAGCGTACAACTGCATCATCACTGTATTTTTCTGGTAGCTTGGCCCATAGGTATATTGCGCCTTCTCCACCTTTCACGGCACCTTCTCCTAATGGGGAGAGTGCTTCCAGGAGGATTTCTCGGTTCTTGACGAGATCTTTCACTTTATCGGTGACCCACTCGGGCCCCACTTGTAGGGAATAAAGGGCTAGGTATTGTGAAATTATTGAGGCACAGATTGGTATGTTGTCCTGAATTTTGAGGAGTTGAGCTGCAAAGCCCTCCACCCCTGCTGGGTATGCTATCTGCAAGGATCCAGCAATCGGCAAATACTAGCAAGTTAGAGATGCTAAATGTTAATTTAGCGGGGGACAGAGGAAATGTGCAGCCATATAGAATAGAGATGCTTCTACTATAACTTCTCTATACCAATAATATTAATTGGATAATTTTCTAATGTTTCCTCTAGATAATAAAAACCTGCATAGTTCCAATACCCAAAGCTACAGGATCACCTGATATGAATAACTACGAAAGTTAGAGCCTTACATATCCAACTCGCCATCCCATCATCCCATAAGCTTTTGAGAAGGAAAAGATGTTAACAATGTGGTCTCCCTCTAAACATGAGTGTTTTAGACCATCGTACATAAAGTACCTACACAGAAAATTGTCAACATCCAAATATGGTGCCATAAACTATTTAGCTTACAATTTGACATCAGGCTTTTATAGTTGATGTGCAATAGGAATCATTGATGCATGTTGGAAAGATCTTTCACGCAGAAAATTTGACCCCACCAAACCATTTCAATGGCATAGGGATCAGCATAGAATCTCTTTTATGTAACACTACCCACATTTGACTGGTAACAGTCTTAACCATATGCGGCAGAGGCCATCTCAAGCCCATGTGTGATTGCAACTTACAATTGTGGTTGACTTATAACTGCAAACCATTTTCCAAAAAAATAATTTGGCAGGAATTTTAATTAGCTCAACACAATCATGTTGATGCCATACAAGAAAGTGGGCATATCATCTGAAAAATGAGTCCATGCTTTGCTTTTAGAGTTTATTCACACTCATACTTCTTTAAGAAATCACAAATTCTTTTCTCTTGTCAAGCAATTTCCCCTTTTCTTTTCCTCAATTCTATACTCTTGGAATTACTTTAACCACATGCAAAAGCATGTTCTCCAACATTAAGCAAATAAGAGAGTATGCATGCAGATACACATGGGCTAGAACTAATTTTCAAATTCTGTTTAGATCAACAAGAAAAAAAGTTCAAATAAATAATAATTATTGTGCCTTTGTACATTAAATTATTTCATTAAGAACCCTCACAGAGGTCAGCCAAGGAGACAATGGGATGTTTACTTGCTAAAAACCTGCAATCCTAAATTTACAAAATGATGCACCAAAGTCTGAAGGAAAGTCAAAAAAACATTTTGTAAGTTAATCTGCAGCTAGCACATGATTTCAATGACTTCTTCACCCCCTCAAGTTGTTATAGTATCACTACATGCTGTAAAATAATCTAAAGGTTGATCACCATTACAAACTGAAAATACTTACTCATATGTGTTATCTACTATAAGCCAGGATCCAGCGTCTCTGCAGAGATCTGAAATCCTCTGCTCAAAAAAATTGAGAGATCCCATTCAGAATAATGTTTTTTTTTTTTTTTTTTTTGAACTGCTGCTCAGAATAATCTAGAAATAGTTAAAAGCAAGAAAATAAAAGAGCATATTGTCTGAACATGATTAAAACCGTGTATAAAAGTGTGAATTGCAATTCATGCAAAAAGAGAGAGAACCTTGAGGAGAGGCTCTGGAACATAGGCCCCCGTTGGGTTGCCAGGGTTAACAACAGTGACGACCTTTGGAACTGGTTTAGTTTCTGACAACATCTTTTCTAACCAGTCTGAAATTCAAAGCAATAATCATAAATTATGTGCCAATCCAGGAAGAAATTCTACATTCAGGTAGCTCTAGAAAACTGAGAACCTAGCCTACATTAAAAACATTCCCATCCATCTTCCATACTCTTTTTTCAGTCACACAGCCTGCTGTATTGTGCATAAACTTATCCAACAGAATACCAATTACCCATCAATGACACAATGGTAGACATGAACTTTAACTACATTATACCTGCAATTCAATAAAAGGTGCACTAAATACAATTGACAAGCGAAATAGACTACAGGCATTCCAACTTATCAATAGCCTTAATAAATCATTCCTACATTATTATCTTTACCTCTAATAAGAGGACTTTAGGACACTCAAAGCACCTTAGTACCTTGTAAAAGAGAGACCTTACAATCTCAAAGAGAAGAATAACAGCATTAAGTACGCTAATATTATAGGCAACACTAGGTTGCAGATATTTGTGATGAAAATGTTAAACCACATCTTACATACAGGAAGTCATTGTTGCAATTGTTAACAAAGGGTCACCAATGTAACTTCTGGTTTGGAGTAGTAATTGGTGAAACTCATGTTGCATAGATGTACAACTACCAGTTACCCATGTGAATGTGGTATGATGGTGGAAGAAACTGGTAAGGATATGACAAGATTAAAAAGATGATGCATGTAAATGAAAAAGCTCTGGACAAGATTATTTTTATACTCTACCAAAACTTAAAACTAAATTTAGGCTCCATGCACAAAGGAATCCAATACTTGATAGAGCTTTTCATGCGGTGCTATAGACTCTAAGAATAATCATGCATCAGGCCTATTTCTACATAAAAGAAACCTCCACAAAAATCAACTTCAAAAATAAGAACAACAATTCTCACCTAGAATACTGATGTGAACTGTTCAGAAAATCAATCTACATCAGTCACAAATAGGTACAACCACTATGCAATTGAAAATTTGAAGCATCACCTGCATCCGGATGAAGTGTTTTTGGGTTACTGGGGCCCACCAGTATATCAGTGACTCCAGTCATCTGGAAGGACATGTAGGCATTGAAATAATATGGAGCAAACATAACTACAGAATCCCCAGCATCACACAACGCAAGAACAAGATTCACGAATGCCTGCCATTGAACAAGGGAAATAAAATTCAGATTCTTGGAGAACATATGATAGCCATGAAAAAAGAATAAATTCAATGACCATTTTTCCTCATAAGTCAATGACACAGCATGATGAAACATATTGATCATTGCTGAAGATTTTATAGAAGTGTTCAAGCTCTAATATTGGTATCTTACATTTCCTTCTGGAAAAGAAAGTGATCATGAGCAGGTTTTTTCCCTTGCTGAGGAAAAAAACAGAAAGACAAAGAGAAGAGAATGTGTCCCCTAAGTCGGGTACTTAAAACATAAGCTTTAAAATGCATAGGTCGTTACCTGATTTGCACCTGAAGTAACCATAACCGAAGATCTCACCAACTTATTTTCATTTCGCAACTACAAAAAAAGAAATCATTAATTACCACGATGAGTTTATTACTTCACGATTGCCATGGCATATGATCAAGAAATTCTCTATTGAATCAGGGTGGTTACTGCACATGAAATTCATGAATTGCGGCAATAAAAGAACAGAAATAACTTAATCCATTATATTTATAGTAATTCAACAAAACCTCAAATACAGCAATGAACAGAAAAATAAGTATCCCAATCTGCAATGAGTTGCAGTGCTTTGACTCGTCAGATCCAATATTAAGGACCGATTTCAAATCATCAGCTATAAAAATACCTGAAATGCAAAATTATATACCTTTTGTGTCAATGCCTCCCTGAGTTCAGGAATACCTTCATCTGCACCATAACGACTAACTAGAGGTTCCCATACTAGTTCTTTCACCTTTTCCACTGCCTGTTTGGGTGGTTGCCAATAGACTACCCCCTGTAGCACATTTCAACAAAATATGAGATACACATACAAATCAAGTGGATTGAAGATGCAAAAACCAGTAGATTCAAAGTCTTCTCTAGTGATAAAAGTAATAAGTACAACCAGCAGATGAACAAACTTAGATAATTTGCAAATACTCTATGTCTGTTGTATGCCACTAATGCAGCAATATAATATGCAACTGTCTTGCCTTTTGGCAAAAATATTACACCAAGCCAGCAGAACTGTTAGCCAGAGCACAGATAGCCTCAAGTTTGATACCTTTTGGCAATATGCCAACATGTTTTAGACTTGCCACAAAGTGTCCTGGGCCACCAGTTATTTTTCTCTGGACTTAATATATTTTGTCATGCTATTACAACATTCAAAGATGTTAAATGCTAGCAGAACAACCTTGAATTGCCATTTTTATTTTCGAGGCACAAAAAGAAAACGTAGTCCAAAGACAAGTTCTAAAGCTCCCGAAAGGACCTTGTCATATGCAGAAACTTTTGCAAAATAAATTTGGCAAATGGATTGTCAGACCAAATGTTAACATCATATTTACTCATGTGGTCCAAGCATATGAAAAACCATTCATGCAAACATGCCCTTACTCCTGAAGAAGGATGCTAACCATTCCCAATCATCGATCACTCCATGATTATAATATTTAGACCATTATAGCATTAGAAACCAATATGGATCACCACAATCTCATTTTTGAGAAAAAAAAAAAGAAACAAACCTGGGCCAATGACATGGCATTTTTTGATCCCCGGATCAATTCTTGTATCTGCATAACCAACACAAGCCCCATTCACTATCTAAACAACCAGGTTTCTAACATACACACCGTGAAAACACTTTAATCCAGAAGACACCAAGATTTCAATTAAATGCATATAAATATCTATTGATAATTTCTCACTCTCCAGCCACAGTCAACCTCACTCTTCTTTCCATATCAAAACTATCACAAAAAATGAAACCTTCCAGCATCACCAGATGCATGCATAGCAGAAAATCCAGACCACCTCTATCAAAAACACTTTCCCTGTTCCACCACAAATTGAACAACTTCTCCAATGCACTGCACAGGTGCATGTGCAGCACAAGTGCTTGTCTGAGTGTGTGGGGTGTGCATATTGTTGTTAAAAGGTCAAATAACAAAACCCAAAATAGATTTCTGAATTGGTACCTGAACCATGACAGGCATATCAGTCTCCACAGCCCTCTTGGCAAGCTTTGCAAAGGAACCCATCTCAATTTTCTCCTCCAAAACCAGAGCCCACCAAGAATCTCCCTCACAAATCTCCTCAATCTTAAATTTCACACGATTCTCCTTGACCCACTTACCCAAAGGCCTATGCAACACCAAATTTGAACCCTTTATATAGCATAAAGTGGTTTTTGTTTATATATAATAATAATAATAATAATAATAATATAACAATAATAGAAAGAGAGAGAGAGAAAAGAGTCAGATTAATATATATTTATTTATTTATTTATTTAAGCTAAAGCCTCAACAGTCCCCACTACCACAAAAAGCAAACTCATTTAACTTAAACAAAATAAGAGGAACTCAATACGCTTTTTCCTTTTTTTTTTTTTGAAAATAATAAATTTATTATTTAAAAATTAATAATAAAAAACATAATAGTTATATTAGTAAAATAAGATGAATATTATTTATTTATTTATTATTAAAAAATAAATAATAATAATTTAAAATTTATGTAAAAATAAATGTACCAAATTACTAATTTAATTATTATCTCAGACTTAATAAAATCAAATTTATAAACTCTATCCAACCTTGAGTGGTCAAGGGCAAGAAAAAGAGCCGAATAAAAAAAAACAGAGAGTTAGACGAATTCCTCAGCAACTCCCACTACCGCAAAAAGCAGACTCATTTAGCTTAAGCAAAACCAACATCCGCTCGCTCACCTAAAAAAAAAAACAAAAATAGAAAAAAGAAGAACCAAGGAAATGACGTTTCGTTTACTTGTCGAATACTCCAAACAGGAAAAGAGCCCAAACAAAAAATTAAAAAAATAAAAAAAAAGAAGTCTGTACGCTTTAAAAGTCCTCAAGCTTTATCTGCAAGTCTTCCTTCAGATTCTTCTCTTTCTTACTTTTTTCTTTATATCTCTTTCTGTGCCTCTTTATTAGCTGAGTGTGTGCCTTCTTCTGGGGTTCTTTTTCACTCCACAAGAAAAAATATAAATGAAAATTGCAAGTCAAAACACAAATCAAAAGAGCTCCCTCCTAAAAAGATAAATAAATAAATTGAATGACCCTAACAGCCCTGACCAGACCCACATCAGAAATCACTCTCAATTGCATATCTTCAACCTTTTTTTTTTTTTTTAATGTATGACTGATAAAACATAAAGTGTTCATCTTAACGTAATAACAAAATGATCCCTTATGCACAAAGCCGTAAACATGGATTTAAGAATCAATAGGGTGTGAATTTGTGTTTGAAATACGACAAATTTGTTGCGTGTATCGTTCAAATATAGCATCGTAGCCAGATAAACCTCATCTTATAGATTTTTTTTTTTTTTAAATTAGCTTTGTTTTTGTTTTTTTTTTTTGTCATGAAGCGGCGAAACAAAGTCACTATAACGAACCCATATTAAGATCAATCTGTATCTCTCCCTGAAAATGCCAGAGAGACTGGAATTATTAGAGAAATACAGGTTTGTCTCTGGAAAATTCAAAGTTGGGGGATTTTGAACGTTTGGCTAGGAATCTCCTCCATTTGCGCCTAATATTGTCCTGTTCCTCAAAAACACCCACAAGTCAATTTCCCAGCAAGAAAAAAATAAAATAAAAAAAAAAAAAAATATATATATATATATATATATACCCTTTTAAGAAAAAAGAAAACTGGGAAATAATGGAAAATGGAGGTCGTATTTGAGGGAATAATGATCGAGGGTGTTAATGTTAACGGTTAACAGGGGTGTAAATTTCAAGAAAGTAATGAAAATGGAAATAAATAAGTACAGGATAAGGAGGCTTAACGCGGAGTGAGAAGAAATAACATGAATTAAGTGCTAAGAGAGCAAATAAAATTACCAATAAGCTCTAATTTAACGGTGTCGGAGTCATTCCGTAGAAATAAAAATTTTGAACTCGAATATTAGTTAAAATTAATTAATAAAAAATAAATAAATTTAGAAAAGTCAATTTTTAATAAATATTCTTTAAAGAGTTTAAATATTAAAATAACTAATATGTAATTTACACGATGTGTTAATTTATTATATTTATTTAAAAATAAAGTATTGTTTATATTTTATTTAAATAAAAATAAAAAACTTAAATTTTGAATTTTTTGAAAAATAAATTTGAGAGTAATTTTTATTAAAAATAAATAAAAAACTTAAAAAACCTTATTATGAGCATTTTAAAAAATAAATTTGAAAATATTCTTTTCTTAAAAAAGAAAATTTTAAGATTTTTTTAAAATTATTATTTTTTAATTATAAATACTTGTGTTGTACAAATTTAGACATAAGTGAAATTTTATTAATATAAATTGAATAAATTTTAATATATAATAAATTATAATTGGTAAATCAAATATATATTAAAAATTAATTAGTAAATTAATACAAAATAGTAAAAAGTATGTATATCTTCTAAAAACAACATACAATCCTAAAAAAATATGTTATGGAAAATCAAAACATGCATCCAATTATAAGTAAAAATAAGCCCTACATCGAATTTGTTATTGGTTAAAGGGTTACGTACAAAAACAAAATAAAGTGACTGATCTTATTCCCCAATTGCTAATTAAAATAATACTCATTTATTAATTTAAAAAAAGTAACATATGAATAATTAATTTACAAAGACAAATTATATTCCTCTATATATATATATATATATAGAGAGAGAGAGAGAGAGAGAGGAAGAGAGAGAATAATAATTTTGTAAAATAAACATCTTTTTAAAATTTATTTTTAATAATACAATGAAATATTTTATTTTATTTTATGAAAATAATATTAAATATATAATTCAAAATAATTGTTGTATTTTGAACAGTCTTATTTTACAGCCTAACAATTTTTGTCTGTGATTGCACATCACATGAATTATTGACGTTTTGCTTTATCTCCCATCACCAAGCCAGCGCCACTGTAGATAGTTGTCCTGTTTGAGAATCCAATTAATTTTCAAATTCCAAAGTCAAGCCCTGGATTGGAATTTGAACTCTGAAGAGCTGGCGATATAAAGACCTCAATTGTTTATAGCAAAATGACAGAGTCCAACTCTCCTGTTCTTTTCTTTTTCTTTTCTCTCTCTTTTTTTTTTCTTGTCAGCCAGTCATCTTCTTTTCCTTTATTTGACTTTTACCACCTAATGCAACATGCAAAGTAATCGTATATAATGTGTAATATTGATTTGAATATGACGATGGGATATGGTGGCATGTGATTTCTCAAGTCAATCCCAGATTTAGTAGGCAGATCGTGCCATAATAGTGTAACTAATCATCTATTTTACTTATTTATGAAAAGAAGAAGAAGAAGAAGAAGAAGAAGAAGAAGAAGAAGATTCAAATATATGCAATTAATTCATTGTAAGCTTGAGTTTAATTGTAATTTCCCTTCTTCTCTGCACGGC
>CM034051.1:9273693-9385553 GCA_019804595.1 Bruguiera parviflora
ATTGTAAGCTTGAGTTTAATTGTAATTTCCCTTCTTCTCTGCACGGCCTATAACCCATGATTTTAGGGGTCCCCCCCCCCGACCACCCCACATAAGGTGGCTTGAGTAGGAGGCTATTGCCTATCCTACCCAGTTAGATGGCGGCGGCGGCGGCGGCGGCCACATGCATTTGAAGAGACTACGCGGCAGGCACATTGAGGCGGAAACTTAAAAGACACTTCTGCGAATAAGATACAGACACGTTGCCGATGCTGTCTTCGGTGATAAAATTCGAACTCTCGGCATCTCAGAAGCGTCGCTGGAGTCCTACTTCACCTATAATTTAAGTACAGTTTCACGTGATTCCCAATTCTCCGTAAAAATTCGGTTTAGATCACGTGCGTGTGAACATGTTCCTTCTATAATGAATTGGCTGGTGCAAGAGGGTTTAAAATGAACGACACGTTGATGTTGCTCAAGACATTTAAAAGGTGGAAAGGAACAAAATGGGGTGAAGAAAAAAAAAAAAATTTATTTAAGTGGCACTTCATAATTATATATATATATATATACATGGTTATAATTAAGAAGAAATAAAAAAATTAAAAAATAAATAAATTAGTCCAATACCGTTCATACTTATTATAATTTGTTTCAATGAATATAGTTGTGTAATAATTTTCAAAAATTAAACCCTTTAAAGGATATTTGAGTAAAATTTAATGACTCGTTTGATTTGGAGACAATTGCCGAATAGAAAAAGAACCAAATTGTCGAAGTTTTTCAAATTGTCCAAAAACCAAACCACAACTTGGCAAATTATATCTCTTTAACATCAAACACAGGGCCACAGTTGACAATTCAACGGTGGATTGGCACAAAACGATTTAAGAAGGGATGGCTAATTGTTCTTCGTCGTGTGGGGGCCATGGCATCTGGAAGATAAGCAGAAGAATATCGTAAAAGCCGAAAGATCGCACGCTGAATTGTAATGAATGTCCCGTTGCATTTCAAATCCACGGTTCCACATCATCTTCGAGTTTCAAAATTTCAAATGCTTCGAGTGGTCTTAGATCTATTCCATCCCTCCTCCCTCTCTCTATGTATTGAATTTTGGCACTGCGATGGCCCTAAACAACACCGATAAGCCATAATTCAATACCCATTAAAATCATATTTAAAACCCACAAATCTTAAATTTGAATATCAAACAGTCTACCCCCACATTAGAAACAAAATTAAAAATAAAAAATTAAAAAAAAAAAATATATATATATATATATATATATAGTCACGTAAAAGAAACCTTAAACTTTATTTTCACCCAATACAGAAAACATTTCTTAATTTTTACCAAAAGAAAATTATTTCCAAACCCGATATAAAATTTCAGACTCGTTAAAATGCCCTCCAAACCCCAAAATATAATCAAAGAATAGGGTTATGACCCACTAAAAAAATTATATCCAGACTCGTAATGTGGGACATCTACACGTGATTTTGGCGATCCATACTCTCTATTAATTCAAAAATTATATATATATATTTAAAAAAAAGCTTTAAATTTTATTATCACTTAAAAATTAATAATGGAAATGTGATACGAAGACAGTCTTTTACCACATTACATCTATAAAAAGTATCGCGTCTCACAATTTTAATTATTAATTAAATATTTATAACCATTTAATATATAATCATAATTTTAATTATTATAATGTCACCCCACCGCATTTATTCATGTAATGAACCTTAATAATGAAGCTTTTTCCACGTGCCTCTTTCAATTAAATTTCTCTGTCAAAATAGCCAACGTCTCTGCTATATATATATATATTTTTTTTTTTATAAATTACAAAAATTGAAGAACATCTATAAATAATACTTTTCCCGTTTCTTTTTTATCAGTTTTTTTTTTTTTTAAACCTCAACACTATCCCGCTTCACTCTCAGTCACTCACTCTTTCTCTCCCTGAACAAAAGAGCGTCTCTCTCTCTCTCTCTCTCTCTCTCTGTCTCTCTCTCTCTAGGCTCTCTCAATCTCTGGTTTTGGAGTTTAGAAGGCTTTTTCAGGTCCATTTTTGGCCAAATATGCTAATCTCTGTATGTATATATGTATGTGCTTTGCTGTTTGTAGATCGATTTGCTCCTAGATGGATCAGGGCTTGGTGGGTTCTTTACAATTTGTGAAATCTTGAAGTTTTTGGACTTGGGTTTTGGAAAAAATGGGTTTTTTTCCTGATGCATTCCTGTATTTCTTGGTCAGATATTCTCTGTTTGATTCCTAAGAAAGTGGTGGAAAGCGGAAGGTTTTTCTATTGAATTTGTGAAATCTTGAAGGATTTGAACATGGTTTTTGAAAGTTTTTTTTTTTGGGTGCATTCTTGTCTTTCTCTGTCAGATATGTTTTTGTTTGATTCCTCAGAAAGTGGTGGAAAGTGAAAGGTCTTTCTGTTAAATTTGTGAAATCTTGAAGGGTTTGAACATGGGGTTTTTTGAAAAGTAATGGACTTCGCGGTGCATTATTATGTTTCTTGAACAGATATTCTCTGTTGGATAGTTCAGGAGTGGGCGGAAAGGTTTTTTATTTTTTTAGCAATGCGTGACATCTTGAAGGATTTGGAAATCTTGAAGGGGTTCCGTGGAACATTCTTGTGTTTCTTGATCAGATATTCTCTGTTTGATTCCTGAGAAAGTGGTGGAAAGAGGAAAACTCTCTACGAATTTTTTAACTTTTTATGAAATTTTGCAGATTTTGTGGTGCTTTCTGGTGTTTCTTGAACGGATATTCTATGTTTGTCTCCTGAGAAAAGAGAGAAAAATGGGCTTTTTTTGTGATGCATTGAGTCAAAATCTCGTATTTAAAAGATGGAAAAAATTAGTAAAGAGAGAAAAAAGATAAGTTTGTGGTGCATTCTCGTATTTGTTGATCAGATATTCTATGTTTGTTTCCACAGAAAGTGGTAGAAACTGCAGGAATTCCCAACCCTTGTACCTCTCTTCTTTCCAAGTTTTAGAATTTATTGGGAACCGGGTAAAAATGAAGAAAGATCTACTCCATTGAGGCAAACTCTTTCTCTATGTTTTCTTATTTGACTTGATTTTCTAACTTCTATCTATGATCTTCGTAGATGTCATCATATACCAGTGGTAAAGAATAGGAGAAATAATAGAAAATGAAAATCAGAATTTTAATTATGGAATTGGAAACATATATTTTAAACTGTTGACTGTGCCAGTGAAAATGGGAAATGTTAAAATGCTGGGTTTAGGCATGACTTTTGCCTCATTTTGTGGATTTAACTTTTGATTCTCTTTTTGTCCCTTTTCCTGTTTTTTTTTTTTTAATTTTATTTTTTATAGTGGAAATGGGTTGTTAATTATTATTATTATTATTTTATTGCCAGTTGCCACTAGGAATTTCCCCTTTTCTAGTTATTATGTGAATGTAGCTGTTTCGGCATCTTCATGACTGAGCCTCGGATCTTGTCATTTGGGTGGAAGTTCATTTCAAGTAGGAAAGTATTCTCAAGAAAAACAGAGCATAAATGGGAATTTTTCAAATGAGGTTTACTAAGATTTGACATTTGAAAAATTTGAGTATCTTTTGGCAGGAAATTTCTCCATGAAAATGGGGTATATTCTCTTTTTGGAGATGATGTTGAAGATGTAGTGATAACATGATCTTTAACATCATTTTGGGACTCTGGGTACTGTTTGCTATAGCATTTAGGTGCACATTGTAATCAAATGACTGAATATCAATCTTCAAAGGCACTTTTTGTTCTTTCTCTTTTGGTCAAAAAGGATTGTTGTTTGATCGTTTTAAGTGGTTCAAAATGTTAATCTGCACACAAATACTTGTCATAGAGATTTCCTCATTGATAATTGGACGTGAAGTATATGTACACTTTAGGCCCAACTTGTGAACCTTTGATGATCATTACAAGCACAAATTCCTGACATTTTCTTCTAAAGATAACTGGTGTTGCTTCTGCCTTATGATAGTTGTACATACATTGATTTACTTAGAGTATTCTTGTTTGCTTTGCCAATTTGATTGTTTATTGCAGGTTGTTCACCTGCTTCTGCTTGTTGTTGCTCTTAACTGGGACTTGTGAAGATGAAGAAAGAAAATGCACTTTATGCAAATGTTGGAGACCTTAATGGTCGAATAACACGTGCAAGAGCAGCTGCAATGTGTGCATCTGGCAAGATGTCCCAGTTAACGGCGGCCATTGGGCAAGATAAGAAGCGGATTTTGCGAGCAAATCCCAAAAGAGCAGCTGTAGAGGAGAACAGCACAAGTGCAAATGAAAATGCACTCGTTCAGTGTAAGAGGAGAGCTGTGCTTGAGGATGTCACAAATGTGTGCTGTGAGACTTCATATAGGAGTTGCTTCAAGGCAACTAAACTTCAGGTTGATGTGGTTTTGTTGCTTGTTGATAATATCTCTATTTGTCTTCTGTTATGAGTGCTATAAAGAAATCAAAATTAATGTATAATTTTGTTCTCCCCGTTTTCATTCCTCTGTCATGACCAGGTAAATGAAAAGAACAACTGAACTTTCATTAAAAGTTTTCAATTGTTCCTTTTGTTTTCATTCATCTGAGCTGTTTTCTTCTTCAATCTTTCTGATTTTCAGGCTAAGAATGGCAAGCAGGCTAAGAAAGGTCAGCTATATGTATCCAAAGTGGCCCCTTCAGTTGCTGCAAAACTCCCACATCTTCGAGCTAAATCAAAAGTTGAAATTGTTCCACAAATGATAAAGACAGAACCTAAATCAGAAACCTTGTGTTCAAGTGCCTTGGGAGAAGAGGTAGTGCCTCACTCAAGCAGTACCGGGCAGTTTGGCACAAATGATCATCAGATTCCTAATCAGAGTGTTCCTTCACAGCATCTCAGTCCTCCAAATAAAGGTCTGTTTCTTTGTTTTGTGCCTAGCAAAAAGTAGCTGCCTTAACAAATAGTCACACAGCCCTTGGGGTGGTGAGGTCCAAAACTGGAACCTCCTACTACAAGGTGGTGGTCCCATCTGAGCTAAGACTCCTAGGCATAAACAGCTAATGAATTACCTCAACAAAAGCGCACTTGGTAAAAGTAGAAGAAAAACTCATTGAAATGTGATATAATGTGTAACTTGTTTACCTTATGGGAAGTTGCTACTTGCTTAAAGTAATATTCTAGCTGTTTTCCTCCATCATATATAGCTGTATGCAGCAGGTGCTAACAGTTTTCTCTCACATGGTTGTAGGAGATAAACATAAGAGTTTGGAGAATGGGCCAATACCAAGTGATCCAGACTTTACGGACATTGATTGTGATTTTAAGGATCCTCAGCTCTGCAGTCTCTATGCTGCTGATATCTATGGCAATTTACGTGTTGCTGAGGTTTGTGCTGTCAATCCCACAAGTATGGGAGCCTTGTGCATTAGAAATACCCCTTCATCTAGATATTTTATCTTTTTTTTTTCTTTTTTAGGTGTAAGTTTTTTTTTTTTTTTTTCTGTGGGAATTGACAAATCACCTTGGTTTCAAGAAAAGTCTCTTAGTGATTCTAGTCTCATTGTGATCATACATGTTTGCCTTGATTGGAGCATGGCGTGTTTATTATGCCTCTCATGAGGACATTCAAAGATGAGAGATTTATCTTTCTGTCCATTTTCTTGGTGAAGATTATGATGTTAGTAGCTAGTGGTTTAATAATTTGTTTCCGCAGCTTATCAGAAGACCTCGTCCCACTTTTATGGAAACAGTACAGCGAGATATCACTCAAAGTATGCGGGGGATTCTAGTTGATTGGCTTGTGGAGGTTAGCATAGTTCCTTTGTCTGAATATACTGTTGTTAATGCTGCTATCACTTAAGTTCCTTTGAGTTTGAATATTTAACTATTTGTTTGGACAGTGCTATTGTGCGAATCTTGTCTTGCTAATAGCCTCATCTTTTGTACTAACTACTGTCTCTTCCAGAGCTTGCATATATATTTATATATGTTAATTATAACAAGATTACTGGACAATTACGCTTTTAGTTTACCATGAGTAAAAGGACTAATGTTACCGTAATAACCTCTAGTACGAGATATTGACCTGGATAAACAATGATTCCTCCTTGTTAAGAATATTTTTTGTCCTTTCTCACTGCATGCCAGCTTATTGAATTTTTACCACAGAAGGCTAATATGGATTAGCTGTTATCATTTCCTTCTTTCTTTGTTTAATTATGCTTTCCTAAGCCAGCAACTGGATGGACTACGTCTTGGTGGTTGTGGGATGGACTAATTGCTAGTTAAAGCATTTTTTTTCATATGTAATTGTCAAGGACGTTATAAACCATGCCTAAATTGAAGCACATTTCCTCCTCATCAACTGAGTGGATGCATATTATGTCAATTACCTTTCGGTGTCCCAAATTTAGTTTTTTATGTTGACTCCCCTTCATTTTCTGAAGCCACTGCTTTTGTTTCAATTGTTTATTTTGTACATACTGCTGGAATGTCAGGGATGCACATTTTACGCTTTTATTGTATTCTTTGTTCACTGCCAGAGAACCAACCCCCTTTTGAAGAAAATGAGTGACAAAGCTACAATTTTAGTTTCTAACTTTTGACTGCTACAATGTCATAAGGATTTGAATGCGATGAGAAATCAATGAAGCAACAATTTTCTAATTAATTCATTATTGCTTTCAGGTATCTGAGGAGTATAAATTGGTGCCAGATACACTTTACCTAACAGTATACCTCATAGATTGGTTTCTCTCTCAAAACTATATTGAAAGACAGAGACTACAACTACTTGGTATCACATGCATGCTGATTGCTTCGTAAGTTCTTGTATTCATAACACCATTCACATTACCATTTATGGCTGAACATACTAGATTGCCATTTTACATTGAATATTAAAAAGAGGTGGGATTAAGTCTGGGTGCACAACTGAAGAAATGTACCTCAAAGATTTCTGACCTTTTCCCTAGATGCAACATGTTTGATAAGGGACTAATCTCAATTTTAGTGCTGGTCTGCCTGTTGGATAAGAATAGGACAGACAAAATTTGTGTAATACAACAAACAACCATTGTAATCCAAGCTAGCTTTTATGTTACCACATCCAAAAATTTGAATAAGATTCTTAATTGGTGCTCTCAGCATTCCCAGATCTAGGAATGCCAGATGAATATGTAGATATTTAACCAAATTCTGAAGTTTGCAGCTATTCATGAAGGACAGCTGTTTTACTTGAAAATGGGAAATAATTCAAGTTTAAAAGATGCAAAACTATCATGGAGTCTGGAATGTACTTCTTTGCTGGCTTGGATTTGTTGAAAGAATCTTGAAAGAACACCGGTGCAATCTTGCCCTGGTCAACTGGGGATTTATTCACCTCTTGTTTCCTACATCCTAGCCCTTGTGGTTTTTACAGTTTGTTGTGAACCAAAAAAAAGGGGGGGATACCAGTTGAGAGATCACACCCAATTTACTTCTTGTAAAATTTGATTTACAGGATAATAAATTAGGATTAGTTTCACACGCACACGCACACATACACACTGAAAGCATATACACACTATGCCAAAGTAAGGCTGGGCCAGCCTAATGAGTCCATATTACTAGCAAGTAATTTTTGTTTCAGTCTGTTCGGAATATTGTTAACAGATCGTTTTAAATCTTGAAGCAAATTTGAAGAAATTTGTGCGCCACGCGTGGAAGACTTTTGCTTCATTACTGACAACACATACACAAGAGAGGAGGTATGCAATGGTTTCTAAGCTATCTAGAATGCATCACAACTTCTCGAAAAATTCTCCTCCTCTAATGTTTATATCCTGCATTCTTGTCTGTCTTATCACACATTGAGCTTTATTCTTTTATGTCACTGCTGTGTCAGCACAATAAATTTACCATCCTTTCATGGTGTGCTGGAACATTTCAGTGACAATGCATCTATATTTCTCGCTTTGCAATATTTTGGCTGCCTTTCTTACCAGCATAACCACAGGTGCTAAAGATGGAAAATCGGGTGTTGAAATACTTTGGGTTTCAATTATTTGCTCCCACTGCTAAGTCTTTTCTCAGGTACTTTGGCCTCTCCAGTTTTCATTTACAATAATTGTGGCAGAAAACCCTTAGATATTTGTAATGCTTGCCTACTTGCTTCTTCTTCTTCTTCTTCCTTGCAGGAGATTTCTACGTGCAGCACAGGCTTCGTACAAGGTAATGTGGTCTTTTGAGATTCTCCTAGGAGATGACAAGCTTGTTTTGGTCTAGATCACATGCAATTCATATTGAACTTATGTGCAGAGCCTCAGCTATGAGCTGGAGTACTTGGCCAATTACCTAGCAGAACTGACGTTGGTTGACTACAGTTTCTTAAATTTCCTTCCTTCTTTAATTGCCGCATCATCTGTATTCCTTGCCAAATGGACACTGGATCAGACAAACCACCCATGGGTCTGCGTTTTCCTTTCGTACGCCTATCTCGTTCCTCTGGTTTTAGGCAATACATTGGAGCTTGACTTTGTCACTTGTTTTTTTTTTTTTTGACAGAATCCTACTTTAGAGCACTATACTTCTTACAAGGCATCGCATCTTAAAAACGTGGTCCTTGCCTTGCAAGATTTACAGCTGAATGCCAGTGGATGCCCTCTGAATGCTGTGAGAATGAAGTACAGGCAACAAAAGGTACCCACCTAAACTGGGACGGTATTCATGATACTCACGATTGCTTTTATTTGCAATTTTGATTCATGTCATAAACCATTTGTGCATAAAATGTTGGTCTCAGATGAATTATTCTCGAATTGACTGATTTCAATTTCATTTTACCGCATATGTCTCTATGCTTATGCTAATCAGCTTATCGTGTTAATGACAGTTTAAATCCGTGGCTGCATTATCTTCTCCAAAGGTGCTCGAAACTCTATTTGGAAGATAAGTTGACTACTGCTGCATTTTTGAAAGCAGTTGCTAATGCATCCACACTTCTGAAATCAAGTGCTCTTTGGATTTTTATCATTCGTCACGATGTCATATGTAGCACCAGTACTCAGCCTCATCTAAACACGTATCTTCTCTCTTATTTTCTCGTCTGAAGTTCCTCGGTTCTCGCGTCTTCTGTCGGGTTTGGTGCTCCCAACCGAACCCATGTCAACCCGAGTACCAGTTTGTTATCCCACTAATTTAGAATCTAATTGTAATTACAAATATTTTTTGAGCACTCCGACCATGGAGAATTTATTTGCTAAATTGTACAATGTGGAAGACAGGATGTAAGTATCTGAATGTAACTTTGGCGGCCTGTCTGCAGTTGAATCGACCACGCTTTACTTTCTGTACATTCTCAGTGGTTGCAGTCGAACATTGTTTCTCTTGCATGCGTATCATCCATCCCGGCCTGCTTAGTTTTTGTGCTATTGGCAAGCAATCTGCCATGTTAACTCCACATCTTAGTAATTTACAAGCATTACCTCTAGTTGTCAAGAGGGGAGAAACTGACGTTAGCTTCGAATGGAATGTTTTGACGTTGAAACTGCATCTAGTACTCCTTGTTAATTTTCAGATGGTAGTGGGGGAAAATGAAAATCAACCAATCAAAAAAAAAAAAAAAAACATAAGAATTGCTTTTATTTTATTAAAAAATTTACAAAGAACTTTTATTATTTAAATAATAAATTCATTTATTTATTTAAGAAAAAACTTAAATTAAAATAATAGTAAGTAATAGCTCTTTGGTTTCAATATTAAAGAGAAAAACTTAACTCATTGGCAAGGTAACAATATATATTAACACATTTTATTGAAAATAAAATAAAAGTGAATCATCGTACATTAACAACAAAACTAGTGGCTTTTATTTAAAGACAATAATCTACATTAAATACCTAAAAAATGACAAAAAAAAAAGAGAGAGAGGGAAAACTGCAAGACACGTGGCATTACTTCAAGGTGGAGTTTTCTCTTGCTAAAAATCTGAGCGCTTATCTCACCTGTAATTTTGGGGAGAACACAGAGGAAACAGAAGCGGAACAGAGAGAGAGAGAGAGAGAGGGGGGGGGGACGAAAATGGCGGCTTTAAATCTACTATCATCGCCGCCACGCACGAGCTCATCAATGGGCAAAAACCGTGATTATTATAATTATAATAGTAATTATTACTATAACCATAATGTTCAGTTTCTACCTTGTTCTCGTCATTTCAAAGTTGTCTCTTCTCTGTCTCGAACACCCATATCAAATTATTTCCTATCCTCCAAGGTCTATCTAATGCCAACCCATTTCTCAAAATCAGGTAAAGTTCTTAGCTTTTATTCAATTTCACAAAAATATGCACTTGGGTTTTGTGTGTTGGCTTTGAAATGAATGAAAGCTTATGCCTTCAGTGTTATCAGAGTTGCTTGTTTGCCTTTTTGTGTGTTTTCAGTGTTTTTGGGGTCGGTTTTAAGATCGGAAAGTGGGGAGAATATGAAGGAAGCTCTTATGGGTTTGGAAAAAGGATAAGTAGAATGTGCATACAATCATTAAAAAGTTGTGTATGTACAAAATTGATAGTAGTTGTATATGTAATTTAGTTGTATGTACATTATATGTTTTTCTTCGAAAAGAAAAGAAGAAAAAGAGGCAAGACTCTCCCGAGGGCCCACGCCCCGGCTGCAGCCCCATCAGCCCCGTCCCTACAGTGGGGTCCGGTGGGTTTTGTTAGAATTCGGAAGAATTTGATCTAACAGGGCAAGGCAATACATAGCTGTAGTGGATTTACTCAGGGGGTTCATGGGAATTTTAGAATTGTCAATTTAAATGAAACTTAATTTAAGCTGGTTGCTTGCTTATGATATTTTGCCTCAGGTGACAGATTGATTGGTTATAAGATGTTAAAGCTGGTAAAGATTGGAAATTGGACTGGTTGTACTGCATAGTCATATGGAAAGAGAGTTCCTTGAATGTCAAAAAAGTGATTGGTTTGGTTCATTTAATCAGTTGAAAAACAAAGGGTGAGTTCTGGCATACAATTTTGTTAGTGGGAAAGACTAAGGTAGAAAAAAAAAAAAAAGAACTGTTTCTTTTGTAGGAGTGCGTCCCTTGAATCTGTAATTTTGCTTGAACAGTGATAATAGCTTAATTGGGGCTGTCTATTTGGTTTTTTCAGTAACAAATTGCAGAAAAAAAGTCCTCAAATATTATGTCCTGCATTTGAAGTATGTGAAAAGTTAGCATGTGGAGCTATGTAATGAGACCAGCCTGCCATTGATAATGTATAGAATGATATTCCCTTCAAATTTGGTTGTACTTTTATTTCTTTCTCTGCCGATAGGTTGGCTACATTTTGGATGAGTTATTTGACTGAGACATACTTTATAATGCTTCATGCAGGCAGTGGTTCTTCATGGATTCAAGAGAATTCTGTGCATCAAGCCTCCACTTCCATAACGAAGCAGATATGTGGCCCACTCCATTCAGCTTTTCCCACAGCACCTGCGGAAGTATCGTCTGTGCAAGACCTTTATGAATTCATATGTTCAGGCCCTCTTGTAAACAAGTTGGGTCTGACCCCAGACAAGATTGCAGAGTCCATAGACAAATGGTTAAAATATGGTTCATACTTGCGCCGATTGTTCCAATTCAACGATTTGAATCTTACAGTTCCTCAGAAAGCAAGGTTTTATCACTATTATATACCAGTCTTTTTATGGTGCGAAGATCAGATTTCCAAGCACAGGTCCCGGTTCAAAGTTGGAGAAGATGTTCCTCCTTTAGTGGTATATAAGTAATTTTCCTATTATCAATTTCTGTTCTTATACCAGTGCCTGCCTTAATCTCTATCTCAGTTGCGTTAATCCTAAATGCTAATGCATGATACTTATTCTCATTTTATGAAGCTGATGTTCCTTTTGGTGCAGATTGGCTTCAGTGCACCTCAAGGTTGTGGAAAGACCACTCTTGTTTTTGCTCTTGATTATCTCTTCAAAGTAACTGGCAGGTGCATTGCTGTATCTGCTGCAAATGACCTGTAAATGATTTGTTATGGGACTGAAATCATTGACGTATCTTTCTCTCAGGAAATCTGCAACATTATCCATAGATGATTTTTATTTGACAGCAGAGGACCAGGTAATACTTAAGTGAGTTTTGACACTTTCCCCTTATTTTTCATTTTCTAACTGCTGATGCCAATTCACATCAAATGCAGGCTAAACTGAGAGAAGAGAATCCAGGAAATGCACTACTCGAGGTAGTGATAAATACATGCTTTAAATTTTTATCAAGGAAGGGAGTTAGCAACATGTAATTAATCCACAAGATAAATGACACAGAAATAGTTTAACGTCTGTTGTTTATCGTTTTCTCTCTTTGTGGTTGTTTCCAGTTCCGAGGAAATGCTGGGAGCCATGATCTGCCATTCTCAATAGAGACACTGACAGCTCTAGGCAAATTGATGGAAGAAGGTAAGAATTTCTTTCTCTCATGTCTTCCATTACACCTTACATTTGTCTTGACTTGACACAAGATTCATCTCAAGTTTTCAGGTATGAAGATGAAGCTACCTCGTTATGATAAAGTAAGAATGCTCTCTCTTTTGCCTATCTTGCAATTGTTTGACCTCAGAGATGCTAATGGTAGATGTTTGTCCCTTGAAGTCTGCATTCAGAGGGAGGGGTGACAGAGCTGATCCTTCAACATGGCCAGAAATTGAAGGCCCCTTAACAGTAAGAAAATCTTCTATTATTTGCTGGACAATAGGTGGACTTGGGTTGGCATGAATTTTGGGCAGGCTGGAAAAAAAATGCAAAATGATTAATACAACTACCTGAGAACATCCAAGTGTATTTTTATTTTTATAAGCAGAATGCCACAAGAACTTTGAAGCCTAGTGTTGGGTTATGGTTGATAACTCATATTCAGATAGGGTACTGGAGATTGAAGCCACTGCGAAGGGGAAGTTAGGTATCCATTCGGTGGTACAACCAAGGGTGTGTATTTTATTATGAGAGGTACATTGAGGTTTTTCAAGTTTTATCATGGCCTTGGTATGAAAGATTGTTTGAGAACCCTATAGACACAACTTGTGATTTCAGCCAGTTTTTCTCATAGTGGAAGAATACACAGGTGACTGACCAGTGGACACAGTCACATTGTTGGACCATGTAAATTTGGTGCTCTTGTTCTATCTTTCTTCTCTAATTAATTCACCATAATCTGCAACTAACAGTAGCAAGAAATATCTCAACACAGAATTGCTGAAATAGTTGGGCTAGCATGTTTAGAAATAACAGAGTGTTATGAGAGAGAGCTGTATCTGGACCGTAAGAGAGTTTATCTAAAATATGCTCCTTTCCCTCAATTTGTTTGTGCTTTGGGCACACTTTCAGGTGGTTCTGTTTGAAGGTTGGATGCTTGGATTTAAACCCCTTCCAGTGGATGTTGTCAAAGCTGTTGATCCACAGGTTAAAATTTTTCTGGAAGTTCTTCTAATTAATTTTCTTTGGGTTCATATTCTCCTCGTGATATCTTATTATTCATGTAGGCTCAAAGTTTTGTTTATTTCACAGCTAGAGAGAGTAAACAAGAATCTTGAAGCATATCATGATGCATGGAACAAATTTATACAGGCTTGGGTAGTCATACAGATTCAGGACCCTAGTTGTGTATACCACTGGAGATTGCAGGTTGCTTATTATTCTGGGCAAAGTATTATGGCCAGAGAACTGTTTTGTCATAAACTTACCTCTCTGTTCCATTTTGTGTTCTTTTGCAGGCAGAGATTGCCATGAGGGAGGCAGGCAAACCCGGGATGACAAATGATGAGGTGCACTTAACTATGAACACGCTATCTTGATTAACAATGCTACAAGGGTTTAAGCATTTATATAGGCAAACTTTTACTACTACTAAGGCCTTTTTCCTCGGTTTTTCTTTTGCAGGTTGAAGATTTCGTGTCGCGATACCTTCCTGCATATAAGGCTTACCTTCCAACCCTTTACGCAGAAGGACCAAGTGGCTCAAATCCAGAGGATGTCCTTTTGATAGAAATTGATGAAGGGAGGAACCCCATTTTAGGTAATTAATTGGTCCAAAGATTTGTCATAAGGCATAATTTTGATTTCTTAAAAATGATGCAACTCGCATATGATTTTTGTATCTTCCTTAACACTAATTGGAACCGTCCATTGTAAATGGGAATGTTAATGTTTGATGCAAATGAATAGAAGATTTCACTAAACATCATGTTTCTCTGAGTCTTGAATTCATTCTGCATATGGCATGTAGTAGATACTAACAAGCGTGGCTTCCATCAGGAATTGTTTCAAGGGGGAGTAGAAGTAACCATGAGTTTTTTACTATTTTAATAGCTATTCAAAAGACTAGTGTCTTAACAAAAAGTTTATAATTATCACATTTCCTGAAAGAAATCAACTCCTTGTTCTGCAACAAGACAATAATTAGGAATCAGTTTGACGTGCCAATTTGGAAAGTTTCTGCAATGACCCCACTTAATTCCTATAATTAGTCTTCAATAATTAGGTGAAGCAACAGCCATCCATTAAATGTATTTTGCAATAGTTTAAGTGTACATTCTCTGCCTACTGAGACTCTATATTCATCCACACAATGTTGACATAATGATGGAATGTGGAAAACATGGGATGGAACTTCTCTTCCCAGTTAATCCTCTCATAACTATGTCGTTGAACTGGCCCAGCAGCCGCACTCCACACAACACTCATAAGAAGTCTGCAAAAAATGCCAACATGACAATCAAGAATGCGTATAATCTATATGAAAAGAATCAAGAAAGAGCATGGAGAAGCCTTCTACTTCATTGCATGGCCTTTCCAATGAAATTCCTTGTCAAACAATTCACAAGGATATGAGTGGAAGACAAAGTACATGCAATTAAAGAAAGCATGCATAACATTTCTGCACTAGGAACCAATCTGCTTAACATTTCTCCTCGTGTCTTTTCTCCTCGTGTCTTTTCTAGGTATGCTCGCGGTATGACATCTTTTGTGCATCCGGAGCATCCATTTCTGCATTTTGCTATTTCTCTCTGGTTTCCCCAAGCATAGCTGTCTAGCCCCCCCCCACCCTTTGCATTGTTGGGGTGGTTGTTGGGGATTTAATTGGCGAGCAAAAAGGCCTCTCCCCATTTCTCCAAATGTAATTGCACTAGCTATGAGAAATATGCCTTTAACGATGACTCCCCACATGGCAACTTTCAATACCTTGAGCTTTAAGGTAGCGACATGTAACAATCAGATATCAACTTGCGAACAAACCATGATAGATGGTTTGTGTGTACATATATCTATCTTTGTGAGTTGCTTATGTGAGGGTGGTTAGAGAGTTCAGTTGTGCTCCATGTGAAAGAAATGAGGTGGTCATTTGTCATGTACATCTGACTCTTTTCTCACGTAGAATTTATATGATTGAAGGCTACACAGTCAATCCTTCCAACTAATGAATTGATGGAAGAAAGAATAATTTCCATACAATAACATCAACTTTTGCAACCTCTAATTGTTCCATTTTTGCTTACCCACCATTCAACCTGCACAATCTCAATCCAACAATCATTAAAGTAATTATTAGATATTGGGCCTATTATTAGATAATAGCTTAAGTCAATCAATATTTAAATTCAAGTCTGACATATATATATATATATATATATATATATATATATATATATATATGTATGCATGCATGCATGTATGTATGTATGTATGTATGTATTTTTGTCAAACGCATGCCACATCCCTAAGTTACTTCCTAAAGGTTTAAACGACCACAAATGTGTCGAAGGTTTATGGTAATAGGATTGGACTATTAGCTGATTTGACCAATAAAAGTTCACGTCCGCTGAAAGATGAATGATTTTTTGATTATTATTATTATTTATAAATTTGGGGTTCTAAAGATGAATGATTTCTACATTAGTAGGACAATACCATGATGTTTCGTTTGAGTTTAACCCAATTAGTTTACGGTTCTGTTTGAAATACAATGGATCCGAATGATAAAATGAGAAAAGACTTAAATCAGACACCAATTATTGATAATCACGCAATTAAAATGAAATTTCTTAAGTTATAAAGTTGTCAGTTTACCTATTGTTGAAATTAAGTAACAATATTTAGTTAATACTATAAAAACTTAATATTTATGTATAAGTATATATTTTCCAAACTGAGAGAAAAGTAATAATTTGTTTATGTAGTAATATTTATATAATTTTAAAAATATTTAAATAAATAAATAAATATATAATATCTAATATTAATTTATTAATTAATTTATAATATTAATATTTTAATAAAATTAATATTTTGTTATATATTTAATTTACTCAATTATAATTTAATATATATTATAATTAATTTATTTTATATTAAAAATTATTTACACATATTTAAAATTTATATTTTATAATATTTACAATTAATAAAATAAAATATATATTTTTTAAAAAATTAAATAACAATATAATAAGAGTAATTGTTGATATAATATAATTAAGTAAAAAAATTATTAAAATTTTTTTAAAATATGATTTATTAGATAAATTATTCATTTCTTATTATTTTACTATGTAATTAAATTTTTAAAAATACTTATAATTTTTTTAAAGAGAAAAAAATTAAATTTATTTTTTTTTCTTAAAACAATAATACTCATATTTTTAATTTTTTATTTTAAAACAATTATTCTCAAAAAAAATTTTATTTTTAAGTAAAAATTTAATCACAATTTAATAAATAAAATATAAATAAAAATGTAATTATTAATAAATATAATATATTTACATCTTGCAGATCTAGATCTAATACCTGGTTATTTATATACTCATGTGGATCGGATGGCCTGACGCAAATGAATCGCAAACTGAATAAAGCTGCTGGTTTCAAAGCTGCAGGTTGACAGTCCTCGAAAAATTAAAGAATCCATGGCTGCCGGCAGTTGACTAAGGTCGGTTGCAATGGGAAATGAATAATACACATGGACGCACTTTCTTTTTTATTTATTAATTTTCATCATTTTGTCTTACGAGTAATTTTTATTTTTATTTTTGTAATTCTAAGCGAAAATTTTTTTATGTTGTTTAATTATTTAAAAATTCAATAACATTGGTTTAACTCCATGGGGTCGATTTGCTAGCTAAAAAAATAAGCTTAAGATGCATGGGTAAGTCAAATCAAATGGTTTCATTTGTGACGTACTAAGTAAAAAGAATAAAAATTAATTTGATTCAAATAATCTGATTACAATTATTTAGAAAATAAGTCTGCCTAATGGACATCCATTAAAAAAAATAATAATAATATTTAAGTTGAATATTTAAAGTTCGAAAAAGTAAAAACAAATTGATTTGTTTTATTTAATTTCGAACAGTAATTGACATTTTCTTTTATTTTTTGACAGCCGAATAGAAGTTTTTTTTTTTTTTTTTTTTTCTGGCAATTCAGAATTGCCCCACAAAGCATGTACACAGGACTAGAAACAGAGCGGAGCGGCTACTAAGTAACAAAATGTGAAGGTTAACCTAATCACTTATTACTAAAACCTAAAACACTCAAAAATTAACATATTTGAAATTTAATAATTTTAAAATTTAACGAATAAAAAATTTAAATGGTTAGAAATTCAAAATAATTTCGCTTGAACCTAATACAATCTGCCTATTTGGAGATGCTTTTCCATGTTTGGTCCACAATTTAGACATTTTATGCGTTAGCATGGCTTTCTTAGGTGTAGGCTTCAGGTATGGAGTGGGTTCATTAAGCAGTATCCATTATTAAGTGAGAATGAAGATTGGATTAGTTTCTAATTCAAGGTGAATGGGTAGCTAATCATGTGCATAATTCTCCTCGAAACGAATAATTCTTGCATCAGAATACGAGAACGTGGCCTTTGTTCCAGAAATGCCCCAGATCCTTTTGAGTAGGCGTTGACGTTGACCAAAGATTTTATAAATTGATTTGATTCAAATAATTCAGTTTAATATATTCAAAATTAAATCATTATTTTTTCTTTAAAAAAATTAATTATTCGTAATTTGATAGTTGAATAGTTTAATTTAGAAGACTTAAAACTTAAGATGAAGAGAATTAAAATTTAATATATTTAAAATCTAATAAATTCAATTAATATATTTAAAATTGAATAATAATAATAATAATAATAATAATAATAATAAAATGACCTCATTTACTCAAGACTTGATGCATTCAAAATTCAATATACGTAAAAAAAAAAAAAAAAAGGATGAATTTGAAATCCAAAACCCAAATAATTTGAGAACTGAAACAATCCAGTCCGACCTAACCTCTTGCATTGGCCTTGAATTGGTGCCCCTAGGTTAAATCGAGAAGTCTCTCCAATAATTCCAACCAAAATTATAAATCACAGCTCGAAGGTTCCAAGCTCTAAGTACAATTAGAGAAATATAAGTCTTGTTAATCAGAAGCAAGGAGCAGAGTATTAACTCGATATAAAAATAATCCATGATTTAAAAAAAAAAAAAGAAAAGAAGTGTCACTTTTATCTAGGGTCCTGTTCCCAATCTAAACATATCAAAGTCAAAGTCTTAACAGTAATACTTCAGAAGATAACTCACATGCTTAGAAAGGAGCTCACCAATTAAATAGCAAATATCTTAAAAGGCTCCTTGGCTAGTTGAGGCATACTTCATTCATCTTTTGGAATTTCCCTCAGAATCCCTCTTGGCTCCAGCTCAAAATCTTTGTCTTTTGATCCCTTCATGATCCTTAGTCTCTTGCAGGACTCCATGAACATCCTGCAAACAGTTCAGAAGTATTCTCTATTTAGCTTTTGTTCAACAGAAAACTAATATCCAACTATAGACGTGCATCGGCAGACAATGGAATTTCTTGTCCGTGTCTTAATAAGGAAGATGCTTTTCTTTTCTTTTCTTTTCTTTTCTTTTAATAGCTTGAAGGGCTTGAGTGAGCGAGGTTATTTACTGAAAGAGTTAACAAAGATATCTTGTTGACTTGAAATGTGTATGAAATGTTTACTTTAGTACTCATAAAAATTTTTTTTTATTAAACTGAATAGTATACATACATCACCTTTCTATATATATATATATATATATATATATATATATATTTTATTGATATATGACATAAATAACATATGATGATTTTATTATCTTGAAAATTTTTTATGAACTTTTATTAATGAGAAAGATAAAGTAATATAAAAAGAATAGTTATTTCAAATAAGAATTAGAGTTACATATGAAAAATCCGGAAGGTGCACCAATTTAATACATATATAATGTATATATGGTAGGTAACATTTTAATGAACAGCATAATATTTTCACTAATTTATGAGAAAGATAATATTTAGGGCAATGTTAATGGAATTTATACGTATTATCTTATATAAAGTACAAGTACCGGATTTTATAATTAAATCCTTTCATGTATAAATCCAAAATAAATGAACTTGAAATATTACTTAGTGCTTAATGAGTGCTGCGGGCACCCGTTAACAAGACCCATATGGACAATTCTCAAAGCAAAAAATAAACAAATGCCTCTAAATCAAAATAAGTTAAGCAAACTATTGGTCAAATGCCTCTATTATTATTATTATTATTATTATTATTATTATTGTATGTTGAAAATGTTGTGTTCATGAAATATATATTGTTTTTTTAAAAAAAAAAAAAAGAGGGATTGCAGGGATAGTACCCTATAGTCTCACCAGGGATGATTACATTAGTTACACTATACAGTAAATTGAATTTATAAAAGAACGAATTTTATTGTATCCAATTAGTGTTACTAGACTCTCTTAGAACTGTGAACAATCAGATATATGCTTAGTCTCACTAAGTATTTTGATGAGAATTCGAACCAATGATATAAAGCAATATGGGCATGTTAATTTTGGAATTTTGGGCAAGAGTTTCATCTTTGTAATAATGCTTTGCCGCCCCTTCAAATTATAGTCATTGGAGACATCATTTTCAATTTGCCGTCTAGCGGCCAACACCATCATCAGGAGCTGTAAGCGTAAATTGCCCAACACCAGAAATGCCGGGATTGTATGAACATGCCAGATTTTGCCACTATCATTTCCACATATTACTAATAGGAAAAAGAAAAGAGATTTAATTGTCCACATAAATATCAATTAGTGAAATGTTATTACTACTCTTTTCATGACTCTCGTACAACAGTGAACTTTGAAGAAACGGCCTTATTTGATGGCACGGTTTAAGAATTGATAATCTGAATAAAGTCAATTGAGAGTTCACAGCCCAATTTGATATAATGTGCAAAATTTAAAATCTAAATTTTTACTCAACCCATTTCTCATTTCAAGGGTGATGTTAACTATACCTAGATTTCTTAAGGCTTTTAGCTAAGTGATCTGAAAGTTTTGATCTTTTTTTTTGGCGTATATATGCTCCATTTGAAACAAAATAAAAATAAAAAAAAATCTTGAATAAGTCCTCGATATAGCAAACGATGATTGCAAAATATGCAACATCAGTTAATAAAAAAAAAATGTCATCAATAAAATTTTTAGTGTCTAATAATTTCTATAAGTTTTTAGTACTGCCCCTAAAGGTCGCAGGATGATTCAAAACCATTTTAATTTGTACTCCCTTTTCAACCTTTTATAAGACTAGTTGTCGTGGTCATCATGAGCACTGAGTACACAAAAGCCAGTCAAGTTTGATGGCTGGCCAACTTTCATGGTTAATTACTTAATTAGATTCAAGGAGTCCTGGTTAATTACAATCATGAAGATACCTTTTGTTAATTATACGTTTATTTTTGTATATATATATATATATATATATATATATATATATTATGATGAGGGATTCTTCGTAGACAGACCACCAGAGAGCTAGCCGGGTTCTACTACTGAAACCCTTACTTGGGGTTTACGACGTACTCACTTTGCTGGTTTTTTTTTTTTTTTGAAGAAATAAGATATGCAAATAAGTAGGATATAATCTACAATAGATATCATATAACGTGTATCTAATATTTTTTGATGACCATTAATATATTGTATGATACTTATTTATACATTTTATCTTATCTTAATATCTTAATATTTTTTTGAAAAATAAAAATAAAAATAAAATAATTGCACATGAAAGCTACAGGCCCTGTCTATCCCCCGTCCACCAGTCCCGTCTGTGTATCTATATCCTTTTTTAAGAGCCCTTGAGTGATTTTTTCGAATAAGATGTAGAAGTTTGGAATCTCCAACTCTCTCCCTGGGATCCCCTTTCAAAAGCTCTTCAGGCCATAGGGTAACTCGATAGTTATGTCAAGCAGGGTATCTATAATTTAATTGTCTCACGTAGGGAAGTAGAAATTCACAGAAATATATTGCCAATAGGATCAACAGATAATCATCTACGACATTAAAATGCTTTGCCATACCCATGATGCATCCTACCAGCACAAAGCTAATTGATCTGTAATAAAAATTTGATGTTTGATCAAGTGCAGTTTTGTGTCCTTAATTCATGTGATTATCATGTGCCATTATAATTAAAATTAATTGTTGGTGTTGTTGGGTAGAAAAACTTACTCCCATGGGACATCCCCCACCAGCATCCAATCTCCATCCCTGTCTTCATATATAGGAACATATTCGCAACTGTCTGCATCCTTCAATGCTTTGCCTGTCCAATATAGAGCACGTATTATAATTAATCATTATAATTAATGTCTGCCTGATTTTAACTTTATAATCTGTTATTATTTGATTTCCCTTCCGATTGAAGCCCTACTCCATCATTTGCCACATTAAAGAAGGTTTTAGTTCCACTGATATTGGTACGCTGAATTTTCAGAAAATGGCATACAGACATTTGTAAATGGACGTGAGCCTCGCGCATTACATTGGTATCATTGTTGATTGTGTACTTTTAAAACTTTGATAGATAATCGCAATTAAATATGAGGATTAACGAATGCCACTATAGGACAATGCAAGCTCATGTCTTTCCTGCATCTATTCACCCCTGTGATCTTCTAAAAATTTTATGTTATTTTGTTTTCCATGATGTGAGAACATAGACTAGTTGTAACGTAGTGGAAAACTATTCTCATATAATTACAAGCTTCTTTCATGAAAACTATTTTCGCGAGAACAATGTTTTTTTTTTTCTTCTTTTTTTGGGGGGGGGGTGTAAATGTTAAGGTATTGAGATCTAATGCTACTACAAGGCCTAGAGATGAATGGATAGGACTCACCGATGCCAGAGCAACCAAACAGCTTCTCCAATGCAATGACAAGGTCAGCATACTCCTTGTGCATGCCCAAATCAATTTTGCGAAGAAAAGGAGCTCCATCCAAGCTAACTTTCACGTACACTTTTGAGGCTTCAAGGCAATCCCTCTCATTGAAGCTATTCCTTTTCCTATATGAACATACCGGCGGCCACCCCACGACTTGCCCTTTTGTTTCGACTTTCCGGTCACCGGTCGAGTCGCCGGAAACTTCTGAGAAGACCCTTTTCTTCTCACTCTTGGGACACTCACCACCCCCACCTCCTGGGAGACCCAACCTCAGCTCTGTGATTTCAAGCCCAAAGCCTTCTTTTGCCATTTTTGGGTGATGGGTTTAGGACTCGTAGCGCTACACTGACAAAATATTTCTGGCAACTTTGTTTATATATAAATTCCTTTTTTCTTTTTCTTCTTCTTCTTTTTTTTTTTGCTCCAAGGTTCAATATGTTATATGGTGTTTGGTAGGTCATTGTATGTGATTTTTATTTATCAAACATCTTGGTATGTGGATTCACGAAGAGAATTAGAGAGAGAGAGAGAGAGAGAGAGGGAGGACAAGGTGGGGGCAATGACAGGTCAACTAAGGCTTAGTGGTCGGTCACATGAGAGGCAAAAGAGGGGACTTTATGCCTCCTAAAAGCACAATTAAAGGCCGGCACCATAAGTTGAATATGGGGGACAGATTGAAGGGTTTTTGGGTTTATCGTCTTTTGTTAGGATTCGATCCTGGCCATTTGATTTGCTACTTGGGAAACATGCCATGTGGTCTGCCTTATTGCTGGGGTCTAATGCAATAAATTATTACAAGACTAGTACTAGAGCTACAAGTCTCACAATGGTACAAGGACACTTTCTTTTTTTTTTTTTTTTTGTAGTTATGCATGCCCACATAATGCATATGTTGGTGTCCTTCTCCTAATTTATGAATAATTAATAGAAGTTTGATAATTATCTGTCCATAAACATACATATTTAAATTGTGCATGTCATTGGATTGGTACATTCCCCCCCTACTCCTAAATAAATAATGAAGTTAGAATCCTAACGTCAAAATTGTGTCCACCACCCCAAAAATAATCTTCATCACCATATCATCAGGATAAAAGAGCTTTGAACTCTTAGAATTGTCAAATTAGAGACCTAAGTTAATGTTTTGAACTGAGAGTTGGATGGTGGAAGTGATTTTTGTGATTGTGAAGGATGTTGAAAAGTATGCCATTAAGATTGTCTGTAAAACAACTTAAGTCTCCGTAAAGACTAAAACCCCATTGCATGTGACAGCAATCAATTAATTGTAATTTCAATTCGAACACATGCATTATATCAGAATCTTTAGACTATGATTGTAACTATGGTCGCTATTAGATCAACGTATTAGTACGAGTTTATTTTAGGATCGATGTGACCCTGAATTGTTTTCAATTTCTTTTGTAGTCCGTGGAGGACTCATTTGTCTACGATCATAATTAAGGCGTACCTTTTATGATTACAGAGTATATTTTCGCTAGATATTGTCTTGCACATGAGCTGAAATACATGATTCGATGTCTACGGCATGAAGCTGTCATGATCATTTCATATAGTTTCTCATGTGAGAATGATCACTTGTGTGACCATAGAAGCCATAGATGCCACAATAATTTTGCTACAAGGTATAACAAGATTGGAAGAAATGGTCTGGAAGGTAGGACCTCCATTTCTATAGGAAATTGGAGCAAGTTCACCTTTACAAGCTACAAGGGTCCCATCAACGCCATGACAGGACACCCTTAAAGGGTTGTTGTTCAAATTATCAACATCTTGCCTATCTAACTGGAAAGAATCTATTCCAAGTTGAAAACACTGACAGAGAAAACATAAGGAAGCCGCATGTGGCCTCTCTGGCAATGTTAATTACACCAAGCCTTGAAACTTTCAATTTCTAGAATTTTCTAGTTTTACTCATTTTTTAAAGTATTTGAATTAATTTAATATTATATATAAAAAAATAAATAAGAGTCAATTAAAAAGAATTTAAAAAAAATTAATTTTATAAGATGTAAAATTGAGTGTTTAATATACTAACATAAAAGTGAGTAAATATAATAGACATTCTGGCTTCATGAATATTAGAAATGAAACATTTAACTCAAACACTTAATGTATAGTTGAGTTGAACTAAATCATGGGACTTGAATTGAATTCTACTAACACCTATAGAGAGAAGAATTATTCTCTATATGATGCAGCTGAAAAGACCTAATATATAGAGGGTCTGGAAAATTTTGTTTGTGTATATCACTGAGAAAGCTTCCTTTTATTATCAAACCCCAATATTCACTTATAAAAAACGACTATGATTTTCTATAAATAGTAAGAAAATTGATTATATCCATTATAAAAACGATTTGATGAAGGTTTGGTTATAATTAGATTGCTAAATAAAAAAAGAGAGAGAGAATAGTTAATACATTTCATAAATTTGGTCCATTTCATTTGCATCCCTATATTGGCTAAACCCTGCAGGTACAAAGCTATGAATCATTACACAATAGCACCAAGATAGTGACCAATGAGTGAAATCTGTCACTCACAAGTCTGTCCTGGCTAGGAAGTTACCCCAATGATCATATTGTACATAAAAAGGACTCTCATAGAAATCAATGGTACTATTTATGCAGGAGTGGCTGAGGTCTACTTGAATTTACACCTTTCAACACAATCACCACAAGCATCATGGACGTGGTCCTGAATGGACTCAATGAGCTTCACATATTCAACCTCCACAGCCCCATCAGGCTTCAGTTGGAGTATTGTCAAGACATTTTCATGAAAGTTCAGAACTCATAGTCATCACGGTATCTTTGCATTCAATGCCAAAATTCAATATCTTTTATAACATGGGTAAAATCTACTGCTGGGAAATGAATAGTATAAAGTGGGGTTGTACGAATTTTTACTTGTAAGAATGTCACAAACAATTTCCCTAAAACTCTTTTTCTTGATCCTTTAATTTAAGTTGATACTGCCCAATCTGGCCGTCTTCATTATTGGCACAGGATAGATGACCAAGAAAACAAAAAAGAGAAAACCTATCGGCAAAGCATAATATACCCTACTATATTCTGAAATTAGCTCGCTAATCAATCCAAAATCCACATTCGATTCATGATACAAATTATATGTACCTTTTTCTATGCTTGTGAAGGGAGAGCCTTATTATAATAGTAATGTTGTTTGATTGTGATTTGAAGGCCATAAGTTTGAATCTCGAAAATAAATTTTATATTAAAAACAATGGTACATATATATATATATATATATAGACTCACATATGTGTATGTATTGAGAGGTAGTTAACTTTAGAAAAAAAGTTTGATCAATGCATAAGCAATATTAAAAAATCAGCATGCTATGCTTTGTATGCATACACATCTTCTTAATGGTATGAAAAGACATTAATGACATAAACAGTGAACGACTCAACTACAAACAACTTTAACAACCGAATTAGCATTATATAATGCCTATGACTGACACTTAGGCAATGTTGTTGTTGCATTACTAAATCTGGACATTAGGGTCTTAATCACATGTTTAACTAAATTAATCAATTATACCATCGAGATTGAGAAAACTTGATAGACTCATTCGCCATATGGGTGGAAATCAAAGTTCATGATTTATTACCGACAAGGATGTTGGTCTGGTTAGTAGGGAAAGCAACCTCATTTTTGGTTGTCCACCGGGGTTCGATCCTTGTGTTGTTGGGAGCATTCAAGGAGAAAAATCCTGAATGCAAAAGCCAATATGAGAGATTGCGTCTTTAAGATTGCGCGGGGAGGGAAACAGACCCGCTGGAAATGATGAGTTTTTTTTGGGCAGAATGTGAAACTGGGTGTGTATACATTTTCAGCAACTACCAATATTTGCATTTACTGTTTGATCTGCTGCGAGTAAATTGGATTTAGAAAATGATTATGAATAAGATTAATAAAGTCATTAAGCTTAACTACAACTAATTAATTCCGATGCCAGTACCCCTCTTAAATTAAATGAACTTGGTCAGTACTTAAGCTACAGGATTAACTAATTGAGGCAAGTTGAAAGCAGTAGCAGCTTAACCCATATCGCACTTATATTTGTTTAAAAGGTGTTAGATGTTGACTTAGTATACGTTACAATAATTATTTTATAGTCAAAAGTTAGGAATACAATTTAAGAATTATGTAAATTATTTAATTTTTTATTTTAATTTATTTATAAATATTTTTTTAATTAGTTATTAATAGTTTTTTCATTGAAATTAAAAAATTTTCTTAATTGATTAAATAATTTTATTTATAAATACATATATAAATTTAATAATTAACTATTAATTAATCAAATATATTTTATTATAACAAAATTTTAATATATTATATTTTTTTAGAGTTATTATTTCTTTTAATAAATTTTAAAAACTTTTTTGACTTTTGTTATTATTATTATTTTTTTTAACTTTCGTCCCGCGCAAAATAGTATCAAAATTTGAATTTGTCTTATATCATTTTGACATTTTTAAGCTTCTATTACACATTTATAGGTATTAGAATAACTTTAACTTGTGTTGATATCATCTTACTTTTGACGATGTCATTTTATAAAATTGAAAATAACTTCTTCTAAGATAAAAATCATGAAAGGAAGATTTTATTGAAAATAATTTTATAAGATTATGAATATAATAGATATTATATTTAAAATATTATTTGTAATCAATTTATTTGTAAATATATTCTTAATTTTAAAAATATTTTGATATTTAATGAAAATTTTTTCATTAAATATATTGGAAGATAATTAGTAGGATTTAAAAATTATTTCAAATATAATGATATTCGTGAAGAGGGAAAAAAAATTTACATACTTAAAACTTTAAGATGATACAATGAATTAGTAAAATTTTACTCAATATTATTAATTAGAATCTGATAAATTAAAATTTTGATTATAAATAAATATGAAAAATTTATTAATAGTTAAAATTTATGGTGATGATAAATTTGATAAAAGTTTATAATGTATTTAAAAATAATTCAATTCTTATTTTTTTATACAAAAATTATTAATTAAATATCAATTGATCAGCAGGAGATACCTCCAAAGAAAGAGAAAGTATTAATCGATAATCATATTATAATTGAATCAATTGATTCTTATTCTATTAATAAAAATTTTAATGATAATCAAATAATTACAATATCATCTTTAAATTCTTAAAGTTAAAGTTTTATAATTTTATTAACTCTTTCACTTACCAGATTTGTTAATTTTTTAAAAATAAATGATTAAATAGGTAAAAATTTTGATTTGTTATTATTATTAATTATTATTATTATTATTAATTAACATCATCTTTTACATGATGATTTATAAAAGAAGTTATGAGTTCACGTTAAAAATGCTAATTTATCTTAAGTATTAATTTTTTATTGTCAACTCAAAAATAATTTTTCTAAAAATAAAAGTATATAAAATAAAATATATCATAAAAACTATTTTATAAGTTCAAAAATTTTAAGTATTATTTAAAAATTATGTAAATCATTTAATTTTTTTATTTTAACTTATTTGTAAAAGTTTTTTGTAATTAGTTATATTATTTTTTAAATTAATTTATTATTTAAGTTAAAATATTTTTTAATTAATTAAATAATTTTATTTATAAATATATATTTAAATTTAAGAGTTAAATTATTAATTGATTAATAATTTTATTATATCAAAATTTTGATATATATATATATATATATATTTAAAAAAAAGTTATTGTCTTTTTTATAAACGTTAATGAAGTGTTAATTTTTGTTGTCATCTTTGTATTTTTTTTAATTCCATCCCATATCGGGTGGTATCAAAATTTATAAATTTGTATCACTTAATATCATCTCGACATTTTTACGCGCCTTTCCCGTGTTAAATAATGCAGCAAGCCGCAGCACTGTTGCCGGTCCCAGCTGCTATGTGCAGCAATTTTCTTGTTTATTCTCGACCAAATGGTCTTAGAACTTAGCTGTTCAGCAATTTATGTTTGAGAACTTGCTATACTTATACTGAGTTAAACTAGAAAGCATCTTATATTTATGCCTTGGCTTTGCAAGTCTTGTAAAACTATGAAGGTCCGAGTTGTAAGCTTCTGCCAACACTGGTGCAGTCGGAGTACTTCCAACTCTGCGTGGTGACAATGGTTGTAATATTCCTGTCGGAGATATGGGGTGACTTACATTCCTTCCATTTTATTGATCAAGGACAAAGGTTTCAAGTTATGCTAAATATTGGGGTCCATGCCCGAGATTCGTTTGAGTTTTTTTTTTTTTTTTCTATACAGCATCAAAGGTGAGCACAGCTCAAAGTTAAGCTGAGTTTAGTTGTTTAAAAGCCAACGAAGGTTTGGAACTTGTATTCTATGGTCCACTCCAACCTGCAACAAACGGCATTGGAAGTTGCTTGTTAACTTGACCTTGTGAAGTTTGGAGGAGAATGGTGAAATGGTCTGCGAATCCTTTATCCACAAACTCGTTGAGACATTTATAGAATTATCGACATTGATTATTAATGTTACATTTCCCAGATAATCACCGAAAGACTTGCATTGGCAATTGCCAATCGTTGATTAATACCTCCGCGTCGGCATTTAAAGAGTATAGTAAGAATCATCTAAGAATATATTAGTAGTTAAACACTACTTGCATTGGCCTCATGCCCAACAATATATAAATCCATGTTGAATGTGTTATGTGCTTCTGGCAAATGACTGATTCAAAGGCTATTAATTAAAGAAGATGTTCCTTTGCAACCGAGCATACGGTTCCCAAGGGCAAGACAAGGCAATGAGGTACATGGGAGGGTTCCCACTTGGTCGCACGTGATGGAGGTGCCACCGGCATGGCTATGGATCCCAATTCTACGTTAAAACATGGTCATCCCTACACAATCAATCAAACCCAAATCATGAGGATGCATGCTTTAGTTAGAGCAAGTCTCCATGCATCGTGGGTCGATCATCAAGTCAGTTCCTCCGTTGATCTTCAAGGTCGACCCAAACCACACCGACTATTAAGCATCATTCGCGTACAATATACGTGGATTTATCTTGGACCGTTCGATCAAGATGTGAAATTAGGCATCGAGCATCAGGGTGACACATAAGATGTTTAGTTAAATGAAAATGAGAGACAAGTTGGCTACTTTATATTTTTAGCAAATATTTAATGAACCTGTAAGAATTGGTAATCTCGACGACTCAATGGTAACGGTAAAGCTCTACCAAGTGAGCTATATTCCCGAGCCAAGCGTATTTATGTGCCGCTAAAATTAAATTATTTATTTTTAATTTCATCTCAATTTAATCATTTTATCACTCTATTAGATAAAAACTTATAAAATTTATTCTTTAGAGTATATATTTTATGTAATTAATCTTATCCATCAATGGAAATCCAATTAAATTTCTTAATTAGGGATGCTATGTTCGATGAAAAGGTTAAGAAATCTAAAAACACAAGTAAATATTTCGAGAAATGTTATATTTTTTATTTAATAATTTATTTATCTCGAAAATAATTTGATTTGAAGTATAATTCAACAGCTATAAAAATACTGCATGTTACAGAATGTCCGGTGTACCATATAACAAGAAAAAAAAAACAACTGTTTTTTTTATTTTTTCAGTTTTTAAAGGAGTAAAATTTTTTTAATTAAATTTTAAATTATTTTAAAAAATTTGTTCCTTTAAAAATTAAAGAAAAGAACATAAAAATGGAACAAGAGTGGCCATTCCTGGTGGGGTTTGCTGTAACTGGAGCTATCATCACCAAGTTTTCTCTTGCCCTCACTGGTGTTATTTCTCAATCATTGCTCCATTCTTTCTGTATGTGTGTATATATATAGATGTGGACATCAAAAATCCAATCTTTTGGATCTCGCACATAAAAAGCAAAGAAAATGCCCATCAGCAATATGATCCTCAAGTTTGAGATGCTAAACACCATTAAAATTTTCTTTGCTTCAAGCATTTGCTTCATGTTCTGTTATTTGTGCTAATAGACAATTTGTTGTTTGCACGAGTGGCCCTCATTATTTTGGTAAGAAAGAGTTTTTGAGGTGAAAGGGGAACTCTGGAATATGCAATTCAAGTATTCTACTGGAGGAATTCAATTACAAATCTTTCTATATCATTAACTGATTATATTTATTATGATCACAGAATAATCGATTTGAAATCTCAAAGAATTATCCTATGCATCTTTAACTAATGAAAATAAAAAGTGATGTTTTAAATGACATTATCAATATCTATGCATGTGTGTATTTTGCATGGATAGTTGTTTGTGTATAAATGTGATCCTTTCCCTAAATCTTACAACTTTAGAAGTTTCCTACATTCGGACGCCCTTTAATGCATACATAGTTGCTTGTGGAAGCATTAGTTTAAAATCTCTAATTAGTACTTGCGGTGGTTCTGATTTGGTTTTGATGATTTTGCCGAGGAAGATGCAAAGAGTTTGCCATTTTACAGACCAGTTTGATCTTACGAATTTAATTCTGTAATAAGTAAAAAAAAAAATGATCAAAAGACTATTAAAAACCATAAAAATTAATTAAAGGTATATAAAAACCATACTTTTTTATTTTATTTTGTTTTATTTGGGGGGGTCTTCATATAAAAACCAGAATTTATGCTAAAATAAATTGAGAAATTTGTTATAAAGTGGGGGACTAGTCACCACACGGCCCATGGGCCGGGATTTGGACTGATGGGCCTTATACACATCTCCAACAAATGGATCCAAGTGACCCAACGCTCATATGTACCGGACAATTTTCCACCAAAATGAAAAAAATTAATTTTCGCACTCAAAAAAAAAAAAAAGGTTTCCTAAAATATTATTATTATTATTATTATTATTATTGTTATAATACAATCAAACAGCCTTAATTTCACCGTGAAAGGAAATCGAACGGTGAGAAGGCGAGGGTATAAATATGGAATCGTGCTCAATTTTTATGGTAAGATCAATCCTTCTCTTGTTGTTTTCTGTAAGCGGCCGTCACACGCAGCCTCCCGACCTCGCGAACTGGATCGGCGGGAATCAAATCCGCCGTCCCGACGCCGCTACCACCGCCTCGTCTAGGGCTTTCTGGCCAGAGCCTCCCTCCTTCGATCTTACTATTTGCTCCGCAGGCGGCGGAATCTAGTGCAGAAACGTCTTCGGCTCCCTTCACGCGCCTCCGTCGGTTGGGTTCATCAGCACGCCAGGTCAGCTTCTTGCTCCGACAGCCGCCCGTTCAAGGCTTCGTCCTCATCGGAGCTTTGTCGTGCCACGCCAGCGCCGCGGATTCTCGCCGCCTCGGCAGTTTGTTTAACGCCAGTCCATCCCGGGGCGGCCGCCGGCACATCGGCTAATTATCAGTTTGGGAACGGGTAACAACCGTAATCGTTTTGCATAGTCCTTTAATACTTGGATAATTTTCGTAGAAGTTATTCTGATTAAATGCTTAAATTTCCCCAAAAAGTCGGAAAAAATTGTTCCTGTAGCAGACCTAGAAATTATAAAAGCCTCTCTTTTGCTCATAAATTGGTTGTTTGATGTATGCGCCGTAGATACGTTTGATTGTGTTTTGAAGTTGCTTTTCGTTGATGATTAGTTTGTAACCGTCGATTCTGAAATCCTTGTGATCATTCGCCCTTGTTGAGGGTTGGCATGCTTGGTGGATGAAATAGGATTTAGTTTATGCAAAGGCTGAACGAAAGGAGTTACAGTCGATGCTAAGGTTAAATTAAATGTAGTGTGATAGTAGTTGTCCTAAGAATTGGTTGAAGGAGGCCAGCTTATTAAATATCAGTGTGGAGTTTTCTTTTTCTTTTCTTTTTTATTTTTTTGTTTTTATTTATAGTTTTCTTATAGATTTGATTTTCAGAATAATTGCTGCAAATGGGAAGGAGCAAAGGGAATGAGAGTAGTGCAGCGAGTAAGACTAAGCCCGGCGGCAAAGATGCTTCCAAAGATGGAAAGAAAGAGAATATCTCTGTCTCAGCGATGCTAGCTAGCATGGACCAGAAACCTGATAAACCTAAAAAGGTTTCAAAAAGCACTGCATCTGGTAAACAAAAAGCAAAGGCTGCTCCATCTTATACTGAAGGGATTGATCTGCCTCCTTCTGACGATGAGGAGGATGATAATACCTCAGAGGAAGAACAACAAGAGGTTGGCACTAGAAAACAGTTGAATAGGAAGCAGAGGGGTGAACCAAAGCTGCTTGAGATCTCTGTAACTGACAAAGAACTGAAGAAACGAGGAAAAAAGGACACTATTGCTGCCCGTGCTGCCGAGCAGGCCAAAAAAGAAGCCCTTAGGGATGATCGTGACGCCTTCACTGTTGTTATCGGTAGCCGGACATCAGTTCTTGAAGGAGAAGATGAAGCGGATGCTAATGTGAAAAATATAACAGTTGATAATTTCTCTGTTTCAGCACAGGGTAAAGAACTCCTAAAGAATGCATCGGTGAAGATATCGCATGGGAAGAGATATGGCTTAGTTGGGCCGAATGGAAAAGGAAAGTCTACGTTGCTGAAGCTTCTTGCTTGGAGAAAGCTTCCAGTACCAAAAAATATTGATGTGCTTCTGGTTGAACAAGAGGTGGTTGGAGATGATAAAACTGCCCTGGAAGCAGTTGTTGCAGCTAATGAAGAGTTATTCAATGTTCGGAATGAAGTTGCTTCTTTGCAGAATTCAGCTTCTGTTGACGGCAATGAGTATCAAGATGATGTAAATGGTGATGACGCTGGAGAAAAACTTACTGAATTGTATGAGAGATTGCAGATCTTGGGGTCTGATGCTGCTGAGGCTCAGGCTTCAAAGATTCTTGCTGGGTTGGGTTTCACCAAGGAGATGCAGGGCCGCCCTACGCAGTCATTTAGTGGAGGCTGGAGGATGAGAATTTCCTTAGCCAGGGCACTTTTTGTGCAGCCAACTCTCTTACTGTTGGATGAACCTACCAATCACCTTGACCTAAGGGCTGTCCTCTGGTTAGAGGAGTACCTGTGCAGGTGGAAGAAAACTCTTGTCGTTGTATCTCATGATCGGGATTTCCTAAACACAATCTGCACTGAAATTATCCATCTTCACGACCTCAAACTACATTTCTACCGTGGGAATTTTGATGATTTTGAAAGTGGTTATGAGCAGCGTCGCAAAGAGATGAACAAGAAGTTTGAGATTTATGATAAACAGATGAAAGCTGCTAAGCGGTCAGGGAACCGTGTTCAGCAGGAAAAGGTTAAAGATCATGCAAAGTTTGTTGCTGCAAAGGAAGCATCAAAAAGAAAGGGAAAGGGCAAGGTCGATGAAGAAGAACCCATACAAGAAGCTCCGAAGAAATGGAAAGATTATAGCGTGGAGTTTCACTTTCCTGAACCTACAGAACTGACCCCACCACTCTTGCAACTTATTGAGGTTAGCTTCACTTATCCGAGCCGAAAGGATTTCAAACTCTCAAATGTTGATGTGGGCATTGATATGGGAACTCGTGTTGCTATTGTTGGGCCCAATGGAGCTGGTAAATCTACTCTCTTAAATCTTCTTGCTGGTGATTTGGTTCCAACGGAGGGTGAAGTAAGAAGAAGCCAGAAGTTGAGGATTGGGAGGTACTCACAGCACTTTGTGGACCTATTGACAATGGACGAAACACCAGTTCAATATCTTCTCCGTCTTCACCCGGAACAAGACGGACTAAGCAAGCAGGAAGCCGTTCGTGCCAAGCTAGGGAAATTTGGACTCATCAGCCATAATCACCTGACTCCCATTGCAAAATTGTCTGGAGGTCAGAAAGCTCGGGTTGTCTTTACTTCAATTTCCATGTCAAAGCCACACATTTTGCTGTTGGACGAGCCAACCAATCACTTAGACATGCAGAGTATTGATGCGCTGGCTGATGCACTGGAGGAGTTCACTGGCGGAGTTGTGTTGGTCAGTCATGATTCCAGGCTTATATCCCATGTTTGTGAGGATGAAGAAAGAAGCCAAATCTGGGTCGTAGATAATGGAACTGTGAGAACCTTCCCGGGCACATTTGAGGAGTACAAGGAGGAACTGCAGCGAGAGATTAAAGCAGAGGTTGACGACTGATGCATCTTTCCATAACTCCACTGCAGAGTTGTGCAAAGACCTAATTTTTTAAGCTGCTGTTATATTATAAGTTGCATCCAGGGACGGGTGCCGTTAATTTTTGTTTGCTTTTTCCCCTTTGTTGATGAGTGTAATCTAAGTTGTTGTGGGTACGTTTTAAATAAGCCATGTTTCCATTTATAAGCCAAAGATTATTGGAAGATACTCAGCTATATCTACATTTTTACGATCAAATTTTGAGGCTTACTCCTTGCCGGTTGTTTAATGGATGCATGTATTCTATAGATTCTCGACGTGGATTAGACACAGGTTCATAAAATGTGTGCTATTGCATATTTATAATCATTTCGAATTACAGATTTATAATAAATGATGAGGATAGTGTTACTTCGTCCAAATTAGGACAATTTGCGCCGATGTAATGGATGGATATGGAGGGCCTTCGGGTGTGCCGAGGAGCACATCGAATGAATTAGCTTAAAGAGACAAAAGCATAGTTAAACAAATTTTCTTGTTCTTGTACATCTTTAACAACCTCTTTTCTGCATTCTTGGGATGCAACTTCTCAGGTGATGATTTATGGAAAATGCCCAAAAGTTTCGTTCCATGGGGATTTAACGTGAACACCACGCAACTTCTACAATGGACCAGAAAAAACATAACCTCAACGATAAGAAAAAAGAAAGTCTCGTTTAATTTGTCATAAAACGTTTGGAACCGCCCCGTATTTGTTAATAAATAGGAGAGGCAACCAAATGTTATTACAATCTTAAATAAGAAACTGTTCATTCGCTTGGGTGCATTTGGGAAGCCACGAAGCACCAGTACTTTTTAAAAATATGTGCGTTCGTGTTAAATTGAAGGTTCATTTGACATGGTTGAAACACGAATTGATTATATCAAAATATGTCCCAAAAAAAGAAATGATTTGACTAATCTATAGTTAAAAATAATACTTTGTAATATACTCTATGCATTGTAGCTGTGTTTCGAGATCATATGTACAATATATTTATTCTAAAAATATATACATGTATATTTATATATTCAAATATATACATATTACAAATACACATTAGTATATTATATTACATAAATATATAATTTAAAATAAAATTGATATTGAGATGTTTATAAAATTTTATTAATTTCAAATTTTATTTTGAAAGTGATGAGTTTATTGTTGTTGAATTTATAAATTCAAATATAATATATAATATTATTGATTGTAGAAAGTTTATTTAGGAAGAGTAATTATTTAATGATTTTAATTATAAAAATATATTTCATTGTTAATTTTAAAGATAAATTTTGTTATTATAATTAATTATAATATTTAAAAATTGATTTAGATTCATCAAAAGAAATTTAATTTTAAATAAGTAAAATATAATATTATATTATGATAATTAGAGTATAATTTATTTTAATAAAAAGTAAACTTTTAATATTAAATTTAAATATATTAACATGCAATATTATTTGGATATTTTTAATTCTAAAGAGTTAGCATTTAAATTGATAATAATATTAAAAGTATTATTAAGATAATTAATATCTCTATATAATTAAGAGAAAAGAATTATAAAGTTAAAGTTAAATGGGTTAAAAATAACTCATTGTGTAGTGTATTAGGTCCACTACGGCAACAAGAATATAAATATCTCCTTTTTATAAGTAGAAAACTTAATTTAGAATACGAGACACAGAGAGAGTTGCTAAAAAACCTTCCAACTTGGAGCAATCACAAGTTCCTTCATAATCCAATAATAAATTATTTTTTAATTGAGTTAAAAATTTAATAATTAATAGATTATATTTTATTCTTTATTTTAAACTATAGAGATTAATTTTGATTAACTTTATAAAAGAAAAATTATTTATAATTTGATTAATTTGATGTCTAATTAATTAATTAAAAATATATTTTAATTTTAAATATTTGAATCATATTTTTAAAAATTTTTTAAAATAAAATTTTATTTTAGAATTATTATTATTATTATTTTAATAATATTTTATTTTATTTATTATGACAATTTTATTTAATTGTATAAATAAATATCAATTTATAATTTAATTAAGTTAAAATTTAGTCAATTAATAAATAATATTTTAAAAATTATTTTAAATAATTAAATTATTATTTTAATATCTATATATTAAATTATAGTTTATATACATACTTAATTTTTATTTAATTATGGTAAAATTAATTTTTTTATTAGTATATTTTGTGATTTTGCTTCTTTTGGTTTGAAAGAGATACGAAACTTGATTACCATATGCAATCACTGTTTATATACGACTCAAAATTCTTTTCTTCTGACCAGAAAGATTTGGTAAGAGATATTAGAATAAAAATTAGATTAATTTTGATATCACTTATCGATATCATTATTTTTTTTTTTAAAAGTAATTTATTAAAAAAATAAAATATGTATTTTTATATAATTTAAGAGTTTTAAAAAATAACTTATTAAGTAAATAGTACATGCATTTTTATAGTACATGATTGCACTTGCTGTTCAATCCGTCACATCTCACTACACAATGATTATATTCAGTGGAGATCCTTATCAATTAGCTCCTTTTTCTTCTTCTTTTTATTTATTTATTTATTTAATTTTTTTTTCTTTTGTTACTTTTGCGAAGGAATTTCTTAATCTCAGTGCCTTAAATGGTCACAACTCTTCCTAAATTCTACGAAATTCTCGTCTCCAGCTCTTCCTCTTGCATTTGCTCTTGTAAGGCACATCATGTGCTCCTAGAAATCTTAGCATGAATAAGACAGCGCTAGATGTGACGATCCTACAGCAGACTGGTATGTAGTTGAAGTGCCAAGAACTTTGTAATCTTAAATTTAAGGGCATAGACAAGCCGAAGAAAACAACACCCCAATAAGCTATTTAAAGGTTAGTTGTTGAAGAGCTGCATTTAAGTAAATCTCTAGTGCAGCCATTTGTTGCATTTGGTTTCATTTTTTTTTTTATTTTTCCTTCTCTTGTTGGCCCTTTTGCATCGCACGATTGGAAGAGCGTTGATCAAGTCGGAGAAAATAAAACAACAATAATATCGTGTTTATAAAATTTTACATTAAATTTTGGCATCATTGTATATGAATTTATTTATTTAAAAATTTAAATTTATAAATCAATTTGAAGTTTTCAAATTATTATTTAATATACAATGTTTTGTTTTTATATTTTGCAATTTCAATAATCAACAGTTAACACTACTAATCAATAACAACAAATAACAAACGAAAAACCAAACTCATCCTTAGTAGTTGGCACGAGGGCGCAGGCATTTGACAAGTAAAATGGACAATATAAATCGGAAAAAAAAAAAGCTTGATTAGTTTAATTGAAGTCAAAATTAGCTTTAGGTGAGAATAGCAAATCTACAAAGTACTTCAATTGGTTTTAAATTTGTAATAAAAATATGAATAAATTATTAAAGATATTAGAGTTACAATAGGAGTGTAATATTGAATTATAATGTCTGCCATTAATAACAATCAATTTGTAGTAAATAATGAAATTCCTAAAACCCTCAAGTCGACCATACATACAATCATTAAACTTGCAAGATTAAGCAAATCCGAGCAAGGAAGAGAGCCAAGAAAACAAAGATGTCCCCAGATGGGCATGGCGATGCCAGCAAACAAAAGAACTGACCTGCATGAGGACTTGGCGGTGGACATACTGTCGCGACTTCCGGTGAAATCTCTGATGGGTTCCGAGTGTGTGTTAGCCTTGGTTGGCCATAGTTCAAGACCGGGATCTCGTTAACAAGCATCTCCTCTTCCACCACCAGAACAACATGAACAAGTAGGACCCCATTAATCTTGGCATCCTGCCGACGGTCTATGTGCTAAAACTTTTTTCCAGCTTGTGAGGACAAAGACAAGGCTAGTGGTGAGGCAATTAATGACTGTTTGCTTAAATGGGGCATTGATCACATGATCACTATAACAGTTGACGATAGAAAGTGCAAATGATGATGCAGTTGACCCTTGAAGAATATGATTGATAGAAGGGGGCATAGTATTTCACAAGGTAAATAACTTCACATGAAATGCATTGCACATATCACCAAAAATAATTGTGGTTGATCTTTTGAAAGAATTTGGTGAATCAGTAGAACGGGTTCCTAAAGTTGTTAGATATGCCAATGAACTTCCATATAGATTAACTGAATTTAAAGAATGTCTCGAATTGGAAAGGATAGAAAATAAGTTTTTGTTGCCACTAGATGTTCCCGATAATTGGAGTTCCACCCATTTGAGGTTAGAGGCAGCTCAGAAATTTGAAGAGGGCTTTGAGAGGTATGAGAAGGACTATGCTTGTTTTGGAAGTGAACTTCCGGACATTGATGAAGATGGGTTGACCGAAAATGACGTCCCCACTTGGGAGTTTTTATATTGTATTGCATTGTCCTGTACGAGGATTCTTGACTGATAGGTTGCCAGACTGTGTCATCGTTTTGAAGAAGGGTAGGAACTTTCAGAGGATGCTTTGCACAATTTTCTCAATTATGTTCTTTGGCCATTTTCCAAGCCAGAGACAAAGTGAACAGCTCTGGCTTTGCGGGAAGGCAATGCAATGCCTAGGTATCTAAAATGTTGGACAGCACGGCTGCGCTACACAACTAGACCACGCGAACCGATTTGCCTGATTTCATGTGTCGTTGTGCTGTTAATTAGTTGAGATTATGCTACTGAATGGAATTTTTCATTTACTTACTGTGAGTTATTGTTTTTGCACATCCTATATGATTTGCTCCGCATTTCATTGCCCACTTCTGGATGAACCTTTTGCAGCCTTCCATAATGTCATGAACACAATTGTAGCTTTGAACAGCCTAAAACAGGAGTCCGATCAAACAAACGTAAAGCAAAAACAAGTTGTCCACCATGGTAGAAAGACGTAAAGAAAATAATTAAACAGCACTGAAAGTGAATGCTGCATTACTTTATGAGCTGTAAACTTCACTGTTCATGTGAAATACAGAAATTGCATGCCAATGTTTCAAAACAAGGAAGCAAGTTCCTATGGTATTCAGCAGCCACAAATGCTCTTGAACTTCAAAGTGCGAGAGGGTAATCTAAGCTTCATGAACATGGAGTCTTTTGATGCAGCTAAGTGTTTGTGAAACCTCCTTTATGGTAGGCCTTTCTTCAGGACTCTTCTTGAGGCATCTGTGCGTGAGCTCTGCAAATTCCCTTACTTGCCTGTTGTTGCCTGCTGCTCCTAGCACGATATCCTTCAACTGGTTTGCAGAGAACTTGTTCCAGTGGTCTGAAGTGCAAGAGTCCTCCTCTAAAAGCAATCCACTAACAAAGCTATTACTAGTCCCAAACTCATCATGTAGGACACTCTTCACTCTTTTACCTTTTAACAACTCCAGGAGTATCACCCCAATACTGTAGACATCACATTTCTCTGTATAACTCCCGGTCAAGAATATTTCTGGAGCTATATAGTCAAAAATCCCACACAAATGTTCACTAACAACATGACTCTCACCAGCAGGAATAGGTATTGCCAGCTGAAAATCCATCAACTTGGCAACATATTCCTCGCCCAGAATCACGTTCGTCGGGTTTATGTTTCGATGAAGGATTACTTCAGATGAACCATAATGGAGGTAAGCAATTGCATTTGCTATCTGAATTGCAATCCTCAGCTTGGTCTCCCAAGGTAGCTCTTGCTCTTGACCATTGCTAGCACCAATATAATTGGATAGCACACCTTTTCCTGCATATTCATACACCAATATCGGGAGTTCAGTTTCCAGGCAGCAACCTAAAAGCTTGAACATGTTGCCGTGATTGCTCATGTAAGAAGCAATTGAGACTTCATTAACAATCCAATCCAGCGTGGATCTTTCCGTGAACTTCTTCACCGAAATTTCGCGGCCGTCATGAACTCCTTTATGCAAAGTGTGGTAAAGATCCTCCCTCAGGATGGTATCATCAGGATAGTTATTTGTTGCCCTTTTGAGCTCTTCCTCTGAGAAGCACCTGATGGGGCTGCACTTGCCATTGAAACAAGCTATGATCTGCTCTAGCACCTTGCCCCCATTGCTCAGGAAGAAACTTTCCTTTGATTTCTTGGATTTCTTTGATATTCTGGACATACATTCCATTGCCATGGATGTCCTCTCCCTTGACTTCAAAGTCTTCCAAGGCATTCTCTTCAAGCAACAAAGAGTTTGACAATTTATTGCACACGGTTTTAGGAAACTGCTCTGCATTTTCCCATTTCCACGTTTGACTAACCCGACTCGGAACCGGCCTATAAAAACCGGGGTCGAGAACCGGCCCGCGGTTCACAGCCCGACTTGATTTATAGCTCGAGAGGCTTTGGTTCGGTTACGGTTGGATTTTTCATCCATTGGCCTGCTGCCGCAGTAACCGGCACAAACCGGGTCGGTCATGATTTTTTCTTTTTTCCCTGACTATAAATGGTGGTTTTAACCGAGTGCAATTTTGGTTAAGGAAAAAAAAAAAAAAAGGTTTTATAACGAGAAATCTTTTATAACACCCTTCTCATTTTTATTTATTAAAAGAAAAATTGTAATTAGTAATATCCCGAGTAGTGTGATTTTTAGTAGGTTGTATCTAGCTTTAGAGTTCAAGTTGGATGGTTCCAAGGAGTTCTTGGTTGACAATTTGGAAATATATTTAATTTTAAAAAAAATGTTGTATTTTAAGAATTATTATCTAGGCATATATTTTTATTATATACGAGCAAAATTATTGATTTGCGCACTTCAAGCAATAATTTTTATGCCTAAAACACTATATTTGATGGGTATGAAATCAAAACCTGTATTTAAATAACAACTGAAAATTTGAATCATAGAATTCTTTAACATTCTAAGAGGTATGTTGATTGCTAATCTAATTGATATCCTTTTATTTCTTTTCTCTCAAACACTCAAAAAAAAAAAAAAGCCCTAATTAATACCCATTCTCCACATTACTAATTTTTGTCTAAGATATTTTTATCACAATTTTTGGGTATAATTGCTCATCATAACTTCAAAAATACCTCATGAACTCCAAAGTTTATTAACTTCGGTAATTTGTGGAAAAGCATCCAAATTCATATTTAGCTCAAAATTGGAAAATGAAAATTGGGCAAACTCTCAAAATAATACATAGAACATTAACTTGATTTAGTGTGTTTTTTTTTTTTACATTGGCTGGAGTTTAAATTCATTTGTTAGTATTAGTCACACAAATGAATATTTTTATATTACATCTAATAAAATTCTATAAAGTGAATAAAATTTTAAATTTATTAATATTAAAAATAAATATAAAAATTAATTTATTTAAATTTAATAATATTTAAATATTAATTTTTTATAGTATTAATTAGATGAGAATTAGAAGAAATTTATTTAAATTTAATAATATTTTACCAATAAAATTTTTTAATAAATATTACTTAAATAAAAATATTAAAAAAAAAAGTCTCAGCTGGATTTATAATATTTACAATATAATCTTTTTATTGAAAATAATAATAATAATAATAATAATAACTTTGCATAATATGGTCCAACAATCCAAAAAATATAGATCGCTGGATAAGCCCCCCCACTCGGGGCTCCAGTGGGAAGGTGTGACGGTTCCCATCTCAGTTCCACTGGAAGATCAGTGTCTCTCTGTCTCATATCTGTCTCTAACGCAGACAAGAGTTGGTGTGAGAAGCTAAAAGGCCGGCTTTAAATTTGGTCGAGAAAGTGACAGAAACTGAAAGAAAATAAAAGACAAGTGATCCTGTAAGCCCTTCATCAGGCACTCCTCATTTAGCTGTACGACTTTGCACACTAGCTTTCTTGTGGAAATCTGGTATAACATCTCCAAATTCTTTCTCTTTTCTCCCCCCTAGGCATCTTGTTCTTATTTTCTTTACTTTTGGGCCTACACGTTCCTTGCAGTTTTCAACAATTTCGAGCTTAATTTGCTGATAGGTCTCCTCTGATTGCAATTTTGCTAAGGTTGCTGTAATGGGTTTATGGTTTTTCTCTCAGTTGATGCCTAATATCGGATGTTTTGTTCTGTGTAATTTGGTATGCTGTAGAAAGTTTCATTTTTTATCTGAATTTGTTATGTGGGTGTTGCTACAATCTGGCTATTGACATATGGCTTTTTCTCTTTTCACGAGCTTAATTCATGTTTGCTAATGGTGGGCGGGGTTTTGAGTGTTAGAATATTTGGCTGGAAGCGTCATGTGGCTGGTTAGTTTGTATCAATTACCACTCAAAATTTTGGCCATTGTATGGTAGTTTGTATGTGACAGAATCTAATATAGTTTTCCTGTGAATTTGGTGTTGGTGTTAGATTTTCTAGACTAAATTTAGTGTTGTATGCTTATATATTAGTATCATTATCTATTACCTTTCCCAGTTGTGCTGGCTTTTGTGAAAAGTTGAGAAACTTATGCAGCTTTTGTTTTCCCTGTGGCAGATTTTATATATGTATAAAAAATCACAGAATGATATCTGTCTTGTGATGCAAGAGTTTCAAGATGCTTGATTAAGGTGATTAACTTAGATGTTATTCATAATTGATTTGCAAAGAGGATTTTGAGGGGAGTGTATCCAAAGGTTGAGAAGCTCTACATTATTGACCTATGCTTTCCTGAGAAGTTGGTTGCCAGACTTAGATGGATGTTTCTCCCTCTGAAGCAAATAGCAATAGCCTAGCTGACCAGCACCCTTTGCTTGTTGAGCGGATGGAAAGACATAATGAACAAGAGCACATAATAGATGTAACAAGAAATACTGAAAGTTTGTCAAGCTCATCAAATAGTGAACAGCCTTCTGAAATGGGTTTGCATCATCATCAAGAAGATAGCCCGCCAATTAGTACAAGAGGTCCCACTCATGAAACATTTTCAACTTCCTCCAGTAGATTAAACTCCAGGAATTCAGCATTTACAAGGAGAGGTGATGGGCATGATCATCGGCAGAGGAGCCCCTTGAATTCTGGGCTATGGATTTCGGTTGAATTGCTTGTCACCATGGGTCAAATTGCAGCATCTATTGTTGTTTTGTCTATGTCAAGAAATGAAAATCCACAAGCTCCATTGTTTGTATGGGTAGTCGGTTATGCATCTGGTTGTGTTGCAACACTACCTATCCTGTATTGGCGTTTTCATAACCGTAACCGGGGTTCCCAGCAAGACTCTATTCAACCATGGCAAGACTCTTCTCAAAGAAGTCCTCCTGAAGCTACATCTTATACGGCTATCTCTGCTAACCAAACTTCAGATGAGGAGGCTTCCCACTCCATAGAATCAACCACAAGGAACAGTCTAATTGCAGGTCAATTAAGTTCAAGGTAAAGGTTTTTTATTTCACTGCATTCCTTAGGCATTTGATGTCCCCCTTTTTTTTTTTTTTTCCCCATGTATGCTAGTCAGTGCTGTGTAGCACACATTATCGAACTTGATGTTGGAGCATCAACAAAATACTTGCAGTTTCCCCATTTATTGTTTTTTCTTCTCAATGAGTCATTGGGTACACATGCATTTTTTGGACAAGTGTACGTGCCCATTGTAGACAAGTCCTTGGATCACTTGACCACATTCATAGTCCCTTGTTATCCAATGGTGTATGCACTTGTGTTGATATTATGATCTAGGATGCAGATCATTTTCAGGAAAATTTTAACAATCTAAGTGGTTTTCACAAAGTTTCTGCAAGAGTAAGAAAGTTTTTCCTGAACTCAGTCCAACTAAGCCTCAATCTTATATGTTAAGAAGTGGTTCACACACATTTGTAATAACCCATGGAATGAAGTGCCTTTATGATCACCTGTAAGAATCAAGTTATGGTGTTGTGATGGAAAAAGTTGATCTACCATCTTTATACTAATGGGCTTACCAACCTGAAAAAAAATTTGGTTCTTTTGCATGCTTGCCTTCAAATACCAAGGAAGGATGGCGTTCTTTTTCCTCAATTATCCTGTTGGGTCTACTGGTTGACATGCAGGATAAGAGTGTCATATTCTTGGCCACAATAGGCGACAGCTATTTGAAATTTGAATGCAATATTTCTGTTGCCTGAATGTGCAGTATCTTTGGTCCAGGAGGTCGCTTTGTTTATCCTGATTTGTCTGTTGCTCTTAGATTTTCAAACTTTGTTAGGGGCCTCATGTTCCCAGGATTAAAAAAAAAAAGAAAGAAAAGAAAAGAAAAAAAAAAATCTTTACATATTTTAACTTTTCCTATTTAGTCAGTTTAGGATCCAGACACTGTCTGCAGAAAACTTAATGACTTTAATACTTTGGGTCCATCTGACACAGACAGAAAGGTAGGTGTTTATTCTGTACCTGTATGACGACATAGACGTTAAATACAGACCGGAGAATTATAGTAAGGCACTTGGGCTGAAGCTTTGTTTAAGTTCTCATTGTGATTGATTTATTGATCACAAAACCTGAGAGATCCTGTGCACTGATTAAATCTGGTTCATGCATTGCAGGCTCAATGGAGTAATGGACCATTTCAAGATGGTTCTGGATTGCTTCTTCGCAGTGTGGTTTGTTGTGGGAAATGTTTGGATTTTTGGAGGTCATTCTACTCCTGCTGATGCTCCAAAATTGTACAAGTATGGCAGGCTGACAATTGTTCTTTTATTTTTTATTTTTTTATTTTGTCTTGTAGGACATCCTTGTTGACTGTTTAACTCCTTGACTTTCCTGCAGATTATGTATAGTTTTCCTTACTTTTAGCTGCATAGGATATGCCATGCCATTTATAATATGTGCGACTATTTGTTGCTGCCTACCTTGCATAATATCTCTCCTGGGCTTCCGGGAGGACTATTCTCATACTAGAGGAGCAACCATGGAATCTATCAATATGTTGCCAACATATAAATTCAAGTTGCTGAACTGTGGGAATGCTGATGATCATGACAACTTGGGCATGGCTGATGGTGGGCTCTTGGCTGCAGGAACAGAAAAAGAGCGTGCAATATCAGCAGAAGATGCTGTAAGTTTGATGGTGGATTCTATAGCTGCTCGTTTATGTGCTTAACGGCGTCCATCTAGTCTTAGTTGCTATATGTTCTACATTTAACATATTTCTTTTAGGTCTATTTTATGTGACAGCGCAAACTGATATAGAATCTATTCTTGTCATTTCTGATTCCTGCTACATCTGCACTTATCCTTCTCATTCCAGTTTAGAGCAATAAACCTAATACAAAGACTTCACGCTCAAACCTCTGCAGGTTTGTTGTATTTGCTTGAATAAATATGTTGATGATGACGAGCTGAGGGAACTACCCTGTTTTCACATATTCCACGTGGACTGTGTGGATAAGTGGTTGAAGATAAATGCATTGTGTCCTCTCTGCAAAACTGAGGTTGGTGAGAGGAGTGAATCTATGCCCTCAGCCAGGGAACTGAGCCAGCAATCGAGCAGGATGGAATGAAGATTGGAAGAGCTGACATTGGATGTGCGTGGGAGTGAGATTATTGGTTCTCAAACTTGTGCTTATTTTGCATTGAATGTAATTTCAACAACAGGTTGTCATATTTTCGCAGAATGATGGGAATGGAATTCCAAGTTGCTATTGCCCTATCATCAATTCAAATCCCTCTGTAGTTCGGTATCGTATAATACAGGACAGCCAAGCAGTAGCCGTTTGAGCACTGTGTGCTCATCCCTTCAACGAGAATAGCGTAAGTACTCCAATTCTCACTCTCGTTTTTTCTGTTCCTATTTTTTTGACTGCCACTGTTCTTTGGATGGTCTGTGCATTGATACCTACTCTAACTTGCTTGGGGTCATTATACTTGCTAATGAAAGGTTGGTGATACTGCATGCCATGGTTCCTGGAAGGTAATCCTGTTCTTAAGCTTCTGACATATTTTGCATGAAACGGAATATGGAACTCCCTGCCAGATAACACAAGCCACCTACTGCAGAAAAACATAAAAGCTGTGAGATGCTACCAAGCTTTTCTATTCAAGTAGAACTACATCAAGCATTACCATGACTAAGTCTGTCGTCGAATTAAGTGCGTTTACTTGAAATAAAGATATTTGATCAGCTAGGACAATGTCTATACAATGCCTCTGTAAAAACAAATATAGGTAAAAAAGTAAAATCTGATATTTTCCTAGATTCTATAGGTAAAAAGTACATCTGACATTTTTCTAGACTCTACAATGTGAGTCCCTGATGCCTTCTGTTTTTGTCAGAAAAATGATTCACCACTACCCATTCGGTACTGCTCTACTTCAAGGAGCTCCCATTTGAATGTTTGAATGATTTGCGTGTTGCAAACCTTCAAGCCAATTACAATTAGGATAGGATGCAAGTGCAAGCCGAGTTGGGAATGTAAAACTTTTATAATTGGATGATTTAGGAGTCCACTAGAAAGTGAAGAGATTTAACATCAAATGACGATCAAGTGGGGGCATTTGGAGAAATGCTGAAACATGGAAGGAACTCATCTGGCAACCAGATCTGTGCATTAGGCACTTTTCTCTATTCTTTACACACACGCACGCAAGAAGCACATATTAGATTCTTTAGCCTTGCAAATAAAATAATAAAAAAATATTGACAGCAGGTTTTAAACAATAAAATAAAAATAAGAATAAATAAATCAATAAACAGATGCACGCGCCCTAGCGCGCAGAATTTATTTTAATTAAATTTAATATTAAAACTCTATTGAATTGCCAATTTTCTGGAAAGCTAGTCAGTATGTGACGCAGAAAACTATGCTTCCAAGTGGTACTTCTTCATCTAATGCACGAGAAACACTTGCCTAATTAAAAAACCCCAAACCAGCCACTCCAACAGCCCAGGAAAGGAAGCAAAGGGACAAAACAGCCGCTGGAATTGCCTCTTACCATTGTCTAGCCAGGGACCAAATTCCACCCCTCTTCACAGATCAACATCTCCCATTCACTTATTTCTCTTTTCCTTTAAATCAAGGACCACAAATTAGCCATTTAATTTTTTTCAAGAAGAGAGACAGAAGCAGATGAGGAGGGCAGAGGTGGTGGTGTTGGCAGAGAGACAGAGATGACGGAAAATGACATTGAAACTCCCTACTCCTAATAAATGATTAAGAAATTAAATTTAACTAAAACTCAACAAAGCCTTCTACGAAGAAGCTCTCTCTCTTACTCTCTCTCTCTCTCTCTCTCCGAAGCTTTCTCTGAGCAGGAAGACTTCCTATGATATGGTAAAAGTTCTCAACATCCACAGTGAGACGCCAAATAATCTTGCGGCAAAATTTTTCACAATATCTAGTGTTTATACATCAAATATGGGTTGACAGAATGGGAAAAGTACAACATGTGCCAAGACCAGCACCTCGTTAATTAGATCTACGCTAGCCAAATAATTCTGTAGAGCTCCTCTGATCTGATGAAACAACCTCAAGCAAGGTGCAAACTAATGTACCCACCCTTGTCTAAGAGCTTACTCCTCAGACTGTTCATTAAAAATAACAAAACCCTAAAATTGCCCAAGTAGGTGTAGTATACACATTTGCAAAGGAAATCATTTTCAGTATGGGGAAAACGTTGAGGTGAGGAGGACACCATATTTGCACCCAAAGCAAATAGCAGAAGGGATAGGCATGAAACACGCAAAGCCTCAATTATCACCGGACGTGCAGCAATCCCATTCCAAATACCCTTTATGTCTTCTTGCTGCTGCTCAGCTATGAATCAAACTGCTAAACATTGTGCAACTGCTTGTTAGCTGATGAGTGCATTCAGCATTATATTCGGATATCAAGATCTTTAAAAGCATCTAACTTTCCATTTGTTGCTATAGCATCTGCAATTTTACCACCTTCAGGATGGCTTGAAGTGCCATTTTCAGGGTTCTTCCCTATCTGATTGTACGCTGAGTTGCGTATGGCAGAGCTGTGGATGCCCTCAAAGTATGTTGAGTATTGGAAGTACTGAGCACATCGTGCTTTCCATCCTGCAAAAGAAGAAAAATTCAAAATGGCTGCTACGACACATTATATTGTTTGTCCTTCACAAAGAACTAATAAAGAATACACTACTTTTTCTTCCATTGACCAGATTTTTGTATGTTAATAAATACTATAAAAAAGGAACAAATTCTCACATAAAACATTGTGGGGAAGAACAAAACCACTATTAACATGGGGGGGGGGGAGAAGTGAACAAAGCCACTAACACTTCAAATTCATGGCCAAAAATATCTGTTAAATATCAACAAAATAGACAAGTAACTGAGAAATCGGTTCTTACTCATTGCAGCATCATTGTCAACAAGAATAAATCCTAGAAGTCTGTGGATTGCAATGCATTCTTTGAGCTTCCATTGCTTGACTGGTCCACGTGCCCCATTTCTGATTGCACATAGGGGTAAAAAGAGAGAAAGAAACACAGATTCAGCTGCCAGAACAAAAGCAACACAAATAACTAGGAGATGGAAACTCATATTGATGAGCAAGTAATACGTTGGCATGGGGTTGTTGGTAGAATCTTCAATTAACTTGACCGCATCAGACTTTCTGTTAGGTTCCAAAACATATAGCATTTCTGCAGCTGCAGCTCTATGCATCAACGAATCTGCAGGAAGGGGGAAAAAATAGGTATGACCTGCTACAGATGCCAGATTTGATTACATTAACATCATGTGTAAGACAGGAGATGACCTTTATGTTTATCAAGGAAAATCTTGTTTGTCTCTATCAAAGATTTCTCATGTATTTGTCTACAAGAAAAGAAGAAAAAAAGAGAGTTGTCATTAAGTGTTTTCAACAGACAGACAATTGCTAGTCATTAAAATTAGAGAACATGGAGATGAACAAACAGTCAATAGAATTTCAATAGAACCTGATTGATGGGCGCTCTGCTTCTAGGACACTCCAAATAAGTTTATTGGTGTCTGTCACTGGAGCACTCATAGATCCCATTTTATGGAAAAACCTAATCTGCAGCAGATTAAAATGAAGATTAGTAAAACTGATGATTTAGGTACTCCAAAGCAACACAACCTTTTAGTTAATTGCCTTTAAAAAAAAAGAAAAGAAAAGAAATCAAGAATGGTTTCATACTAAGCACCGATGAGAATCTGGATTTTCAGCATCCAACCTTAGCAATTGTTTTACAGCCTGCAAAATATATTACGCAAGCTAGCACACAATTAACTTACAAGTACAAGCACAAATCTTGAAAAGGAAGCATTTAATTGGTGTAATCAACCTCATTAAATGAATTAAACAACCTAAATAGACAACCCCGTTCACAGGAAGACTAATTTTCTTCAGAGTTCAGAACTGCAAAAGTTGTCTAGTATTTTATTAACTAGCTTATTTGTTCCATATACACCAATGGATTCAAATATGCTAATGCTACATTATCCCTAAACTTCCATTCCACCTGATATTGTAAAACCAGTTAATACAGCAATGCTAACTACCAAGTAATGAACTTCAGATGAAAAGCACCTGAAAGGCGAGGAGAATTTTCTGCTTTCTCATATTTACTTCAAAAGAAAGTAAGTGTGTTTCAAGAGACTCAGGGGAGTTCTTCTGAAGCAGCTTCAGGTACTTTGTAGCTTCTGACAGTGGATCTTCAACCTAAATAAATATCCACGTCAGACTCTATTCTTCATCACAAGTTAAAAATGCATGCTTTGTCAAAAACACTTGAGAGGCATGTGAAGCAATTGGGAATTCAATGCTCAGAAGAAATTAAAATGGTCTAGAAGTAAACCTGCAATAACTTTTCTCCATTTGGATCAGGATCTATGGTTTTGACATTTCGTTTTCCCCACTTAGAGGTACTGGTAGCATTTGATTCTTCGTTTTTCAGCTCTGCTTCCTAGAAAAAGTAAAATCATTAATGGCAAACTGATGAAGAGGCACCAGCATGCATGTAGATAATCTAACATACTTTCTTAGCCCGGGCATCTGCCTTTCTCTGTTTTTGTCTCATCTTCTTTTTCTGAGAAGGTGGCAACTCTGAAAGTTGATCTTCGTCTGCTGTTGATTTTGAGGGTGAATCATATAACTTGACATAACACCTGCACTTTAAAATTATGTAATCATTATAATGAGGATATTACGGAAACCCAAAACTCCATGAAAGAAAATCTTAAGGCATAAAATCAAACGAAATTAACAAGAGAAGTGGATTATGGATGGAGTACAGCTGCAGAGAAATTAGAACCCCATGCCAACCCCTCCCCCCCCCCCCAAAAAAAAAGGAAAGAAAAAGGAAAAAAAATGAAATCAGCAATATAGATGATTGTCCGGATAGCTAAAGGAGGAGGTGCCCACAAAACAACAAGAAGAAAACTCCCCGCTACATCATGAAGCCCACCCACTGCAACTGACATAAAAAGAACAGAGTTACCCAGTATTATTTGTGTAGATTTCCCATTCTTCCAGATTCCTCCTCCTTCCAACCTTAATTATTTCCAAGCTCTGAACTTCTAAACAAGCTAGAACTAGGCCAACAACAAAAATTTACCACGATCTCATTTTCAAATTACAGAAACTCATCCACATTAAGCCACATGTTTGTTAAGAGAGCTCAACTGGCACATGAATGCTACTCTCGGGGATAGACAAAGGACAGCAATAGAAACCAGTTCCAATTGGATCACCAGGAAACATTGTACCAGAATAGGAGTACAATATTCAACAAACCAGAATACCAAGAAACATGAAAATGTTCAGCAATTTTAGAGTACTTTCCAGCAAATGTATCCCAATATCAGAACGCCCAGTCCACACACCACATTCATGCGGTAAGCCCATTACAAACATGAACAGTCAAATATCCTAACTCGTGATTGCAACAAAAAGCTTCACCTGATAGCTCCAGCCGCTGCTTTATGAAAATATGTATACGAATGCAACTGATCTTGAAATTTAAGCATTGCCACATAAGCACGTAGAGTCATTTTTCTTAAGCAATATGAATGGAAGTCAAATTGATCTTCAGTGATGTCTGCATAGTGCTTCTCCACAGCCAAAAACTTCTTTAGAGCTCGCCCAAGATCACCCTGGCGGAAGTAACTTTCCCCAGAAGCAAGTTCGTACCTTTTTATCAGAGAATGAAGAGCACTTAGTCAGTTAGCAATAGAAATGCAAGTGTCAGTGAGATTGCAAGAATTAGACACAGACCACATGCACTGCATGTCATGCAGGTTGTTATGGTGATCCCCATCCTTTGTGAACAGTACAGCAGTTTTTTCTGCCAAAGACACCTTCAAAAAGAGGTTCCATGTAAAGCACTACACAACAAAAACAAGCGACAGAAGAAAGCCCAAAAAAATTGACAGCAGTTGGAACTAGATGAGGAGTTAGAAAACAGCTTCAAAACCTGATCAGCCTGCAGCATACATTTGACACATTTACTATTTAAATAGCGATCAGCAAGATCCATACACCTAGCTTCATCTGCCAATGCAGCAGCAGCCACCAAATCACCAGTGTGTTTCATGATTCGACTCTGAAGTGAAAAAAATACATAATTGCCAAGGGGCACAGAAGCCAAAGTGATTTTCCTTCTTAAACATTTATCTGAAATGCAAAGTTTCTTCCTTCATTGATTTATCTTCATTGCCTGAGCACATTTTTGCAACTATAGAAGAAAATAGCAGCAAAAAAAAAAAAGAAAAAAGGAGATAACTACTCTTTTTTTCGTTTTCCATGAATAGCCAGAGACAGAAATATCTCAAACATAAGAAATTCCTGGTGGTAAAACTAAGGGGGGAACCCTGAGCAAGACTGAAACACTAAATTACCCAAGAAAAATATAACGCTGGCAAAAAGTATGGGGAACATGATAATATCTAAAGAGGGCCAGCAGGTTGAGTGATTTAATGAAACATTGAACTCAAAGTTTACAGATGGATGTCAGTGAACCTTGATGGAATATAGATCAATCACTGTTGGAGTGTGTTCTATGGCTTCATCAATCTTAGTGAGGGCGCTTTCATATTGCCCCCGCCTGTCATAATGCTGCATCCAAACAACTTTAGGAATAATCTCAGGAGAAGGAAATGAGCAAAGCAAATTAGTACATCAACTCTAAGCAACCTGAGCCAGGAAGAACAATGTCCACATAAGTGTTGATGGGGGCTCCTTTTCTTCCCTGTAATTAGTCACAGGTTGCAGCCAAAAATTAGAAAGAACATGATTTGCCAACTCTACCGTGCCAAAATAGACCCAAAAAGAGAATCTACGCTCAAAACAAAATTTTCTTTGATGCAAAACAAAGAAATGGGATGTTACATAAAGACTTGCATTAACAAAACAGCCAGATGACACCGTGAGATATCATCAAGGGATCCCAGAAATGTGTGAACCAAAAGCATATATTACCTCCCAGGGTACTGACCACTCCTTTTAATTGAATGCTCCAACTCTAGAATAAGTTGCTCCAATATGTCAGCCTATACACAAGTTATCAGAGAAAATGTTTTTACCACACTGGAAAACAGCTTAAAGCCTTCAATATACCATCCATGATGAAGAAATCAAACTCACCTTGCCAGGATGATCGTACAAAGGAGAAAGATCAGAGAATAATGAAGGAACTCCCTAAAAGCAGCAAGAAGACTGTAGATTATTCTGCCCAAAATATTTAACATCAGTAAAAACAGCCTCAAATTGAGAATTATTACCTTGGTTAGTAGGGGCCTAATATAATTTTCTGCAGCTTCTCGAAACTTGTCACCTTGTAGAAAATCAAGTGGAATTCTCTACAAAGGGAAGAGAGAGAAAGAGAGCGAGATAGAGTTATAACACATGCCCAAAAGAAGCATCACATACTTTGTTTCATGCAGGGATGAGCAAAACTTAAAAGACAAGTCCAGGAGAATTTTCCACACTTTAGTTCACACAGGCATGTGTTCACATGGACAGAGACGTATACATGCACCAGCACACACACACAGACCTCCTTAAAGGAGAACAATCATTCAACTAATGTAAAGGTCAACAGAAGCAGACAGATGATGAAAATGAGATAAAGAAATGAAAAAGCATCACAGTCTAATGACACCAAAGATTCACCAACATCATTGCAAATCTAAGAACTCAACTATGCCAAAGACCAGCCTCACACAGAACCCTCCTTTCCAGGGGCCATGAGACCTATGCCTTTGCTAAGGTCACATATCTCAACTCTTTGCTTGGAATGGGCCAGCAAATACAAAGCACTAGCCATACCAGACCCAGCCCTCTGGGCTGAGTCAATGTTGCGCCATTCTCAAGCCTCTACCTCCCGCCAGATGGACTTCTTCATTCTGCAAGCAGATGATATTGGTGCTTGATGGCCTTGACCTGTTAGGCTATTGAACTAATCTTTTAGATTTTGTTTGAGTTTCTCAACTCTCCATTGTACCCAAAAAACAGAAAACCATGCAAAAGAACAAATAAAAGATTTATTGGATTGGATTCTCTTCACACAATTCAGCACCGAGTAAAGTTCATAGATTCAAAGCATAACTAGCCAAACAAGGGCATTGCAGAATTCCAACTATATCAACAGTGCATCACAGAGAGAGTTAAGAGGGGAATAATAGCTATTTTTCTACTTCACAAACTTGTGTACAGATCCTAATTACCATCATTTTAGTTTATTTCCAATAGTTGAAAAACCAGTATGGTGAAAGTTGTAAATTTGTACTCTAGACAGGAAAAAAGGGATAAATAATCCCCTGAATGCATAAACTGGGTAAAAGCACCACCTTAACAGCAGAAGACCAAGTGTATTGCTGTGCAAGTGATTTGTACAAGGCATCCAGCTGATCAATTTCATCAGAAGAATATTTCCCTGTGTCTGAAATAAGCCCAACACATTTTTGTAAACCTTCATAATATCTGAAGAGGGAAGAGAGAAACAACAATCAGTTTCTTTCTTAGAATCACCACAAATCCCAAACAACACATACAACAATCATAGAGAGGAATAGGAGAGAAATACAAATGTTAGCTGTTAAGTAATAGCATGAGCATGATTACACATTGATAAGGATTCCTATAATATTACTCTCATTCTTCCATCCAAAGTGGTGTTTGTCCCAATTGTAATCAAAAGGTAGAGATTAACATAAACCAGATAGAGTCAACAGGCAACAGCCAAGAATCACAAAAAATAAATAAATAAATAAAAAGAAACAAGAACCAGTTTGCATTCTCAGCAACACAACACAGAAGTTATACATAACAGAAAGCAACCAGTTTCATAAATGAAGACTAGATCAGCTAGAGGCACACTCATGAAAAATTACAGACAAAAGACCAACATAAAAGAGCAATAGGATTAGATGTGAGACTATAATGGGAAAAAAGGTCAATTTATATTGGGACAGGCATTCTTGCGGCTGGTTTGTGATTTTTATGAGTACTGGACTATGCCAGCTGTTAACAAAATTTTCTACACCAATAGTTTTGAAGGTTGCGAAAGGCAAAGATTTGATGTGTTTGAAACTTTGGGAAGGATGTGAGATTAATGTAAGCAAAAGCAGAAAGGGAATGTAAGTACAATTTGACTGTTCATAGAGATTCCACCACATCTATAATATTCTTTGAATTTTTTAACCTGGAAAATTAAACTTTTGTATATCACCTGTAATTGTCAGGGTTCATTGACAGTAGCACTTTGTACAATTCAGCACCTTCTTCCAAACAACCAAGCTTCACTAATAAAGACACCTCTTGTTCCATGCATGCCAATTTATCAACCTGAATTATCATCCACCAAGAGCATCATTATGTGCTCAAAACCCAATAATCATAACATGCAGCCATCCGGCAGCAAGTACAATATGACTTACAATTTTCAATGCTTTCTTGTGCAATTCATCAAGAGCTTTGTCAAGTGAGTCACATTCCTCTAATAATGATATCTGACGAGGAAAAATAAAATCACCAATATGATCTTGTAAATAGACTAAGAAATCTAGTAGTCACTGCTGAGGTGGCACTTCCAGAATAGTCAAAACACACACATGCAAAAGAAGTCTGATGTAAAGTGGAAAGAAAAGGACCAAGCATGAAGGGTTTCCATGAAGACAGAAATGGTACCTTATATAGAAGCATTTCTCCATGCTCACATCGTTCATTGTCTGGAGGATAGTCATCCTCTAGTGTCCCTTCATATGCATCCAGAATTTCAACAGCTTTGGAGGCACTAAAGAAGAACAAAAATTGTTCAATAGAAACCTAAAGCAGAGGACCTAAACAAAGGGGCCAAGTGTAGACTGCTGCATCTGAAAACTACTTTACAATTGAACAGCAAAAAGGATGCGCAAACTTAAATTCACAGAAAGTTATGACACAGTAAAAGGGAGCAATTTCACCCCACCAAGATCCATATTAGTTTAATATAAACCACAAAAGCTTGTTGAGGTTAAAGGTGTATATCAAGAATAGACCACGAAAGAATTTGACAGATAATATTACATATAAGAATGATATGCTGAAAAGTACAGCCAAAGTACACCTACAAGATACTTGAAGAGTCTAGCGATATCCACATAACTTTCTAGAGTACAGAGATCAAGCCATACTTCAAGTTTAGATGGTGGGCCACAGCAAAGCCGATCCAATTCATTCGATGATTTGGTTTCAAAGATAGTAGTCGTTGTCTAGTCTCAACAAAGCCTGTCAGATCCCGCATCTGTGCCTGCAACAAAAAATATACAGCAACCATAAGTTAAAACAGTTTATACAGAATCTTCGTGAATGAATGTGTTAGGAAAGACTACAGTAGCATATCAAACAAATTAAAAACCATGAAACCCAGAAACTTGGCCATTTAAAGTGCATATCGGGGTGTCCAACTTATACAAGTAGTAAACTAGCTTCAACATATTCAGACAAAATTACCAAAAAAAACCCACAGTACACCCCAGCTGTGGAGGGAAATGGAACATACTTTTACTCTCTGCTGGAAATGGAGCCACTAATTTACTCTTTTCAGGCTATTATTGTTACACAAAATGCAGCACAAATGTTTCCATGTCAGAGAGGAAAATTTTGTGTAAGCACAAAATTGATGCACAAAATTGATACACAAAATTGAGGGGCACTGAAAAAACCTTTGAGTCCCTAGTACAGTCCTACTCAGTGCTTAAATATAAGGTGGTCTTATATAATGTGAATGATAAGCTTCTGATGCACAACCCAAAGCATCAATCTTTTTAAAGTTCACTTTTTAAAATTTAACTTCTCAAACTTTAATAGTCTAATTAAATAATCCATTTTCCTTCCAACTGCCAGTTTATAGGAACTCCTAAAGCTTTTGGCATAACTTCCTATGCAATACCAAGCTTTCATAGCCAGCATTGTAGAACATATTTCAATTGAAACAGATACGCATTTGAGCCAGTCAACCAAATGAGCATTGACTAGAATAAAATGAAAGCAAGAATGAAAAAAGGTCTGCCTCCTGGCCAAAACTGCATGCAAAAGAGGCAAGTATAATCAGAACACCGAACTAAGTAAACATAAGTAGTTGCTGGATGGCTTGAGAAAATCATTGCCTTAGTAGCAGCAACATCTAATCATGTCTGTGCATTAATCAGTGTTCATAATGCTACAGAATCTGGTCGAGTAGGCTACATATATAAAAAAAAATAAAGAGGCTTTGCGAGAGACTAAACAATCTGAAAGTCATAATTAGAGAAGAACAGCCTGTAGGATAAAAACATTAAAAGAGAATGCTGCATTTGGCAATAATGTTAGAAAGCATAATGATGCAGAAGACCTTGTTAAGAACTGAGTTATAAAAATGGGCTAATTCAGATGTCACGCTTGTTAGAAGAACTTATCCATGCATAGAACATACCTGCAAGAGTGACAAATCACGCAGTATTTCAATATTATCTGGATCTATCTTCAATGCATTTCGATAGCATTTGATGGCTTCCCTGTATTCTCTGTCAGACCGGTAAAGGAGACCATAAACATGCCAGCAGACATGACTTTTAAGGTCATTCTGCATCAGACACACAAATATTAGCCAACTATTAAAATGAAAACCAATGACACCCAAAAATGAAGAAACGAAAACATACAATCCCCAATTGGAATTATCCCAACCTTAAGCCCTAGTCGGACAAGTTCATATGCATCCGATTTACGATCCATGCAATTCAGTGTCAACCCCTTCATCGATAAAGTTTCTGATGGAGAAAGAGCAGCACATAACAATCATGAAATATTGAATCTAATAAATGAATCAATAGCATAAGTTCATTGAGAAAATCTAGATTTGCTTTTAGTGTTTCAAGGACACCAAGCACTCTAAGTGCTAAGACTCTTAGAGACTACGTGCAAGGTGAGCACCAGAGCAAAGCAAGGTTTAAAAAATAATAAAAACTGCAAAAAGAAACATAAAAGCAAGACAAAAATCTATCAAGAAAGTGACGAACTGAACTTATTCAAAATGACAATAGGTTTTGCCCCACAATACCTGAGTTGGCAAGGAAACTATTGGGTTTTTTTTGTTTCATTTCATAATAATTAAAACATGAGAAGAAAATAAGGCAATCCTACAGTTTTTTATGGGCCTCAAGGTGCATGCCATTGTTTTTTGTGCTTCACATGCACCTAGATGAAGTTACTTTGCCTTGGGTTTAAAAGACCCAGACCCCTGGTCCTAGCACATTATGTGTGTTACAAGGAAGCCTTTGACAACACTGTTCCCTACTGCAAGCAGTTATGTAATAAATCTTTTGAAAGTAGAGATAACTTCTCATTTTCCATGCAAAATTCATTTTTCACAAAATGCACAATCTACACACAAGAACCCATGGGGACCATAGCTCCATGCCTACAACCTCAATATCCTCTTGGTCCTACCACACACCGAATTACAAATACAACTAAAACTACAATTTCAATAATTAATAATTATAATTCTATGATTCAATTAACTATTCAAGTCAGCACTGCATAAATAATGAAAATCTATGGACACCTTATAAGAATCACTAACTTCTTTGAAGTCAAAAAGGCGTTGTTATGCACTTATGCTTACTTGCCCATGGCAACACAATGAAAGTGCCCCTAATAACCCAAAGTCAGATTTCAAGTTTCATTAGCTAATTAATTAGTTGAACCAATTGCTCATTGATCCACTGCCCACATGTTTTTCAAAAAAATTTATGCACACCTTTATCTTGAGTTGTTTTAAGAGTAAGTATGGGATCATTCTCATGCCTGTCAAATCATTTATTAATTTTTTTAAGAAAAAAACCAACGGTAATGAACTATTTACTTCCATATCAAACAAAACAACAAAGCTCAAATATTAATGAAATAATTAAAGTTTCATTTAACAAAGAAAATAACCTAGATCAAAAATCAAATGATGCAAACATTACCTCCATGGTCTGGAAACTTTTTCAATATAGCATCTGCTGCCTTTAGCCCCTTCTTATACTGTTTTGTCTCATATGATTTCTGCAATGATTGAAAGCAATGTAAATGTTAAGCTCTAATGAATATTAATGTTTAACAACCCTGAAGGTCACCAATAACTATAAGTTTGATCAGAGAAAAAAAAAATTCCTGCAAAAGTTAGGCCAGAAAATCAGAAAATCAACAACAGCAAGAATACCATGCCTTGTTGCCAAAAATTGCCGGTTGACTAAAGAAAATAAAATAAAATTGATCAAGCACACAAATTCCAGATAACATTTACGCAAAAACAGCTAGAGAAAATAGGAATTGATCACACAAAGCGAAAAAGCAAATTGCAAAAAAATGTGCTAACTCTGCAAGAATTGCACGTAATCCAGCTTGAATAACAAGCACAAACAATAAGAGAACAAAATTCTTTTTACACCAGTCCGTGCACCTAACTTTCTAAATCATCAATGCATGCTGAAAGCACAAATTTTTGTTCCAAATGGCAAATGCTACCCTCAGCCGGCTTCAAAACACTACTCATTCAAAAATTTCAGTTAATAGAATAAAAACTCCCCCACAATCAAAAACTCCCCCACAATCAAATGGATCATATTTAGCCAGATGGTAAGGACGACCTCAGGATTGTGAGGTGAGTTCCTCAGCTTTTCAACCCTAATACCCATTGTTCACACAAAGAATTCAAAACACGAGTGCAGAGCCCATATTGCTATACTGCTCCATCACCACAGAAAACCCTAAAATCAAAATTTAACTGGCACGAAGCCCTATTGTTATGCAACCTCGCTCAAAACAATCAAATTAACCGTAATTACGGCTCAGTAAACAAATTAAAGATTCATTAACAGTATTTGAAAGTTTACAAATCAACTGCACACACCACACATATGCATACACCCATTGTACCACCTACATATATATATATATATATATATATATATATAGAGAGAGAGAGAGAGAGAGAGAGAGAGAGAGAGAAGGAAAGAGAAAGAGAGGGAGGAGAGAGAATCGGAGCTCACGACGATGAGCTTGAAGAGATTGGCCTCTTTGGGAGGCAGAGAAGCCCCCATTGTTACCACCAAAGTTACAGATAGAACGAGAGAGAGTTTAGGTTTTAGAGAGAGAGAGAAAGAGAGAGAGAGAGAAGAAAATGGTGGCGTTTATCTACTGAAAGTTTACAAACCCTCGACCCTATGGAGTCAGCAAGAAACAAAAACGCGCAGGCGAAAAGCCATTTTCTTTTTTCTTTTTTTATTTTGACAAAAATGTATTTGTATAATATAAATGTGTTTATATTTGTATTTGTATAATTATATTTAAAAAAAAAAAACAACTCTTCCCTCTTTTTCTTATTCCTTTTATATGCTTATTTTTGGGTGTATATAAATAAAAACACAAAGATGAAAGCTATTCTCTAATGAATACAACCATTTGATTGATACCATATAAAAATGTATGATTTTGAGGAAAAATAATAATAATGAACATTGACCAATTAATATTGAGATTAATTTGCAATGGCCTAACACACTTTTGAAGTTAATATATTCACATACAATATTTTTTTTTTTTTTGTAAGAAAAAGTATTTCGTATTTATATTAATTATTATATTTATAAAGTAAAATTAAGAATTATATATTATTTTTTATTTAATTTTTTAATAAAAAATATTATTATCTAAATATTAAATTTAAATTTAAATTTAATATATAAAAAATATATATATCAAAATATCGATTAAAGTATGAACATATTATAATCTTAGCTTCTTCTTCTTCTTTTTTTTTATGTGGGATACGCTAATTTCTATAATTTTCTATTGGTGTTGTTGTAAAATTCCTTTTTTTTTTTTATCGGGCACTAAGTTTTGTGAATTTCTGTGCACGCGGAAAAAAAAAAATTGCATATCTTTTTGGGATATGGCTTTCTGAGATTTTGGAGGAGAGAGGGGTGCGTGGCATGCTGGAGACGAGAAAAACAAGAAGAAACATGGTGGGGATGCTAAAATTGACAGTCTTTTATTTATTTAATCAATTAATTTTATTATTGTTACATGAACCCCATTTTCTTTTTTTTTTTAAATGTTAGTCAATCTGACATCAATAATAATAATAATAATAATAATAAATATCAAAATGTAGGGCAGAGTGTATTGATTAAAAAACAGTGTGAAAACACAAAGAGACCTTTGTTTTTCTTTTTATGAATATTTGCTCGTTGTTATCCAACAAAAATGAGTATATGTAGATTAAACATGATTATAATATTACTAAACTCTAATTGATCAATATTAAAATTATTTTTGAAATTAGAAGTTTTGAGTTTTAATTTTATTTAAATTTAATTATAAGAAAAAAGAACAATGAAGACTTTCTTTTAATTTCTTTAATTTATAAGAAAATAAAATACTAAAACTTTTTATAAGAAAATGCGTCGCAGGGTCAGCTTAGCTTGAGGTCCAACGTTTTGATTCAAGCAGATTGGACCACATTTTGTAAACCCGAGACCAAACGTACTATCTACTTGGTGAGCTTTTCCATTGGGCTTGAGGTCAGGTTCGGGTCCGTGCCTTCCCTCGACGTAAATAAATTGGGCGATTGTTAATTTTTGGTTGGTGACCATGAAAATTCAACCCATCGGTGCCCTTGTACGGGCGATGCATCTATCTAATCCAACATAAAATGAGAACAATTTGTAGAAATAGAGTTTGATATAAAAATAAGTTTATCTCTTTGTATAAAATAAAATATTTCTTATGTAATTTATAATTTTTAAAATAATAAAATTTTAATGTAAGTATAAATATAAAAATATTTAGATTTTGAATTATATAATTTTTTATTTTTTATTTTTATTTCTTTAATGCAATCGTAAATATAAAATTATTTTAATTTTAAATCATATAAATTTTTTGTATTATTTATTTTTATTCTTTTTAGAATATTTTGTTTTCCAATAACAAGCATTTAAATTTTGGTTTTAAAGAGACCAAAAGAATAATGGAAGTGATGACATTTGAAGAAGGAAAAATGAGGATAAACAGGTTTAATGGTATCAATTTTGATTTTTGGAAGATACAGATGAATAATTGTTTATACCAAAAAAATTGAATTAACCTCTTTTGGAAAAAAAAAAAGTAAAATTAATGAGTAAGAAAATTTGAGAGTTGTTAGATAAATTAGCCTCAGAGTCATCTAATTGATGCTAGTTCTTTTAATGTTACTTTTAATGTTCAAGTGAAAAAGATTACCATAGAACTAATGAAGGCATTGGCTCATACAAACGAGGAATCACCCACTTCCAATAAGATATATCTAATAAGAAAATTATTTAAAGATGAAAAACTTGTCTTCATTACAAATCATATAAATGAGTTTAATCTAATTCTAGTCAATTTAATTCAATGAATATAAATTTTGATGAAAAAATTAAGATTTTGATTTTGTTGTTTTCATTATTAGAAAGTTGGAATGTCATTATAACTATAATAAAAATTTGTTTAGTTCACAACAATTATAGTTCAATGCAATTTGATATTTGACTTCAAAAATATTCATAAGAGGGAATTAAGTGCATCAATTAACTCCAGTTTTATCTTAAGTACAGAAAGTAAAGGGAGAATAATTCATTGTGATGATAAAAGGGGTGATTGAAATCTATAAAAAGCAGTAAATTGAAATCTAGTGTTACATGATGAAAAAGATTGCAAACATCAAAACAAGAAAAATCATGAAAAAGATTATGTGATGTAGTAATTAAAAATATCTTAAATGTTTCGATTTGAAATGTTGATAGTCCAATGAAATGTTGGATTTGAGATTTTGAGGTGTCTTTTTACTAACTTCACATAGAAATTATATTCAAAATTATATTACTAATAATTTTGGAAAAGTTCATCTTGTTGATGAGGTACTATTAGATATAATGGAGAACGGTGATGCTCATGTCAAGACGTTAAGCAATATATGTGAAAACTAAACAACATTAGACATATCTTAAGAAATTAAAAAAACAATTTGATGAAGGGGAACATTATACAACCTTTGTTAATGAGTTATGAAAATCACCAAAGGTGCACTGAGGATAATAAGAGGAAATAATATTGGATACTCTATATGACCTTAGGTATAAAGGATTTAAGGGAAACTATTGAGTTGGATGCTGATTTTTGGATTTAACATTACAAACTCAAATATATAAGTAAAAAAAGGAATGAAAGTGATTGTAGTAAATAACAAGTTATTTAGTATAAAAACTATGAATGTTAGTATTTGTGAGGACTATATTTTTGAAAAGTAGAAAATTATTAATTTCTTTGCAATTGGAAGAACACCTCAGATGCAAAAATTAAAATTTGTGCTCCCTAATACTTAAAATTTCTCTTTAATAGCATTTTTAATTATTTCATTCTATTATGTTACTTTTATTAATGATTTCACTTGAAAAGTATGAGTTTATTTTTTAAAAAATAAATATGATATGTTTATGACTTTTAAGAAATAAAAAATTTATTTAGGGAATGAATCTTATGTAAAAATAAAATATTTGAAATCTAATAATAATAGAGGGAATGACAACAAAAAATTGAAGTTTATACATCTAATAGGATTTGGATAAAAAAAGTAATTTGGAAAATACCATAATAGAGTAGTATTGTTAAGCATATGAATAAAATTTTGAATGAACATAGTTGAAGTATGAGATTATACACTGAATAACCAAGGACCATCTATTTTCTTGAATAAATGACCATTAAAGGAGACTTGGGCAAGTAAAAGGATAATTTTTTCATACCTTAAAAGTCTTCGATTATATCTCTTTTATACATATAGAATTTAATGAAAAAGATAAATTAAATTATAAATCTTGTAAGTATATTTTTATTAAGTATGAAATTGATGAATTTAGAAATTAATATAAAATGATCAAAATAAAAAATTTATTAAAAATAAAGATGTCATATTTAATGAAAATATTGTTTAAAAAAATAGACATATTGTAAAATTTAATTATAAAAGGAAATATATCTATAAAAAAGAAGATAATGAGTGTATTTTTGTATTCTAATTATAAAATTTTCAGATAAATTTTTTGTATTCTTCTTCTTTTTTTTTTTTTGAATATTTTGTTTTCCAATACAATTAAGTCCTATTTTAATTAATAGAATGTGGCTTTGTAAGTAAACAGTCATGCCTATAATTTATCTCATTTATTTTTTAGGGTATATTTCATTAATTAAAAATTTAAATATTTAATTTTGAGCTTTTAAATTCTAATAATAAAATATATAAAGTTTATGGAAGTAGTTAAAACTATTTTTATTGTGTAACTTAAAATTTAATATACTTTTTAAAGACAAAAAGGAAAAAATTGCTCTAAGTTCATCTATATAAAATAAATATATATATTCTAAGAATTTGGGTTCATGACTATGTATGTACAAAATTTAATACAAAATTAATTATTTTTTAAAATTTATAGGAATTAGAGTTGAATTTCTGATTTCTAAATCTAAATTAAATACAAAAATAATTATATAATTAAATTTAAATAAAGTTATTTTTTAATTAAAATTTTTAATTAAAATTAGATTTAAATAATAATTATTTTTTGACTAAACAAATACAAAAATAATTTCAGATTGTTCATGAGTCTATGTTTGCCAAATGAGCTGTATTTTGACCTGCTTTAGTTCTTAATAGCTTGTGAACTGCTATTTCTATCAAGTGACATCTTCTAGATTTTGGATTCCTTCAACCGGCAAGTTTTCATTGAGGCCTTTAAGGTTATAAGGCAGCATTGTTGTGCTTCCAGATGTGTTGGCAGCAGAACATCAATCAGAATTTTATCAGCTCATCATTTAAAAATTCTAACTGCTGTTTTTACCCTTTTTCTCTTCACAGATCAATCATGTACTGCAATGGTTGAAGAACATGCCTTAGATGGCTGCTCCAAGCCCCATGATGTTGTCATAGAAAAAACCAAAGATACAGGACCAGAACAGCCCAAAAAGGTTATTGTCTTTATTGTGCATTCTTAAATTTGCAACACATACGTAGGTTTCTATCACAGAACTCTCATTATGATGCCCTTCTTCTGGAGAAAATGAAAGTAGGACATTTAGATTAAGGGAGAGAAAGGAGATCGAATGCTAGACTTGAACTATCAAATAATATGGGCTAATCCACTGCTTTAGAGATTGAACTTCTCCATGTGCAAGCTTCTCTACCCATGCCTATGCTGAATTTTATTGCTAAGTAGCATAAGGGATTTGCTGGGCTTTTTGTTATGCGATGCTGCATCTGTTCAGGGCAAGATATGTTAAAAACAAAACAAGGTTTATATGTTAAGATATAATAAATCGAGTTGAGCTATTTTGACTAGAGAGCGGAAAATGCTGGACAGCCGGTAATCTGAGGAGGCCATGCCTTTTCAAGCCCTCCTCAATATATGATCTTCAGAATCTATGTACATTGGGACTGATTTAAGGTCCAGAATTTGCCGAATTGTATGGTATAAACTTGGATAAGCAGGTTGCATACCTGGTTCAGATCTGAATCTCACGTCTATTAAATACAAACAAGTTGTGTTCCATGAAAAAAAAAAAAAAAAAAAAGGGTACAAACAATTTGAGCAAAACCCCAGAGAAGGATCTTATGCTCATAAAATGTTCACTTTAATTCTGAACTACAAAAATAAATACCATGCGTTTGCCTCAAAAATTTTTATGTAGATATGATTATATATAGCTGATTGGATGAACTAAGTGTTAAATATCGAAGGGTTGCCATGTTATAAATTTGCTTCAAGGATAACGTACTGAACTTAATATGCTTAATAACTTTCCATGCTTTTATACCCTCTTAATAAAATGATCCGATTTATCAAAAAAAAAAACAAAAAAAGAGAAGTCTCATGTCGAAATATGTACTAATATGGACTTGGGTTACAAAGCAGGTTCATGTTCTAACCATGTAGCTTCTTTTGTAGGACACAAGTATGAGATTACGAGGATCAAAGTATGAGATTGCGAGGATCAGTTGAGCTAATGCCATGAAAGGAACGAACGCTTAACAATACTGAAAAATAACATAACGTTTAACATGTAACTTATGCTTGAGGATTAATTGGACATTAAGAATTGAGTACCTCCATTACTATATTTTTCAAAATGGATTATTGTTGGCATGTGCTGACATGTACAGACAGACATAACATGATTCATGTACTAGTAACCTTGCAAAAAACACAAAACAAAAACAAGATTCTTTTAAGAATCAATGCCTATTTCCTTCCCATCGTTTGCTAATTGGAGTTCTTTTTAGTAACTAAAAAATTGCCTACGAATTCCCTATGGCCGCACACATTTGCACTGAAAATAATAACAAGAAAGACATAAAATAGATACAGTCTCACACATTTTATTATTATTAGCGTTGATTTGCATATTTTTAGATTTTATATTTTTCGTCAAAATTAACGATGTGAACTACAAACATACTTATAATAATAATAATAATAATAATAATAATAATAATAATAATATAACATAAATTCCTATTTATTCTGTGTCAAAATTTTGGCGTTGAATAATCTAATGGCATCCATATAATTCCGTTACATGTTTTATCACATCAACAACAGGCTGTTCTATGTTGTGTTCTCTTCCATTTTGTCTGTCTCTGATTTTATTGAGCTCCTATTTCTAGAACATTATATATATATATAACCAAAGTTTCTATCATTTGAAAATAGCTTGGAGCAACCCTTTATAGATACCAATTTGTTTACAGCCAAAAGCCATCTTCAACTCTTTCTGTTACTCTTGTTTTTCTTTGGTTACTACCCTTAGCATTTCTTTCCATTTGCATTTCCCTAAATCTTGATTGACATGGAGTTGATTCCTGGGCTCCCCATTGATGTTGCTTAGGATTTTTCTTCAATCTCTGGCTGCTTAAGTGCTTTTTGTTTCTTTGGAAATTAAATTCACGACCTCTATGATTTATACATTGCTGGGTGGACAACTGTTGTTGCCTAACATTCTCATTGTTAGATTGTTCATTCTGTCTCTGCATGTTCCTTCCTTCTCATTGGAAAACGGTCAGAGCCACCTGAAGAAAAAACTAACGTGAAGAGACAAGAGGAACAATCAGAAAGCCACTGTTTTATTATAGTAGGGGAACAAGAAGTCGTTGCTCAACTAGTTGTTTTGTCTCTTCTGCATGTGCTTTTGGCAAGCTTATCTGTTACTCAAAGAAGTACTGTTAGGCACCTATGGTGATGTGGGCCAATTAAGCAGCTTGGTTTGTACAAAAATGGCCAGATTTTGTGCCACTTTTCCACCTTGTGTGCCATTGCACGTGCCTCGTAGTTCTGAAAGGTTGATTGCAGATGGATTATGGACAGTTTAAGATGGTTTGAAAATTTGCTTTGCCTTTTATTTTTATTTTTAGTACCACGATGGTTTGAAAATTTCAGCAAGTTGTGTTCCATTAGAAGAAAAAACAAAAAAAAAAAAAAAAAAAAAAAAAAAAAAAGCAAAAAAAACTGTATGCGAACAATTTTAGCAAAGCTCACGGGAGAGTTTAAACGTGATAAGCATATGACTATATCAGTTGATTGGATGAACCAAGCATTTGGTGTCAAAATTTGAATTTGGCTACCGAAACCAAGGATCTAAAAAAGGAGTGAAAACCAAACAATGGGGTTTTCAAGTTCTCATTGATTTGAACAGGGCAAATTTCAGTTATTACTATTCTAAGATTCTCGTTATATAATAAGTTTCATGGATTTCAGGATGTTCGTAGCAAACATACCCAGAGGCATTGGTTGACTTGGAGCCAGAAAACAAGAAGTGGGGTGGAGCGTTCAACTGAGGGCAATAACTCTCCTACCATTTTTGTTTCATGGTCCTGTCGTAGCGATTGATTTCATTATCATTCATAATTACTTTGAGATTGGCGGTGCTGAAGATAGTTGTAAGACCCATGAGCCAATGTCTAAGTACAAATCCATGGCACTGTTCTAATGCTGCTGGCTGACGATTCCATCGACCTCCCGTACAGTTTTACTTAATGAAAATGTTATGATTTGGACCACAAATATACCATTATGATGGTACCCAAAAAAAACAAAAAAAAAGTATATTGTTGTTGCATGTATGTACATCATATAATATTTACACATTTATTTTATCTATTATTGCATCACATATTTCTTTCTAATATAAAAAAATGCACACAATCCACACACACACACACACACACACACACACACACACACACAAGAATTCTATCATATATTTATTTTTACTCTTATCTTCTACCTACTCTCTATATTCATTATATAATTCATTAAATGATTATTGTATGTATTATTGTGCAATTATTTTAATAATAAAATTAACTAAAATAAAAAGAAAACTAAATTAGAGTAACAAAGCCCGTAAGAAAGGTTAATTTAGAGTTCAAATCTCAAAATTTTGTAGTTATGTCATATGAGGAATTAGAATTTGGCTTTGAATTCCAATTCCAAATTGACAGTTATATAACAAAAATAGAATTAGAATTTCACTTCAAATCCCAAATTATATTTATACACATTTCACTTCATCCTCTAGTTCTTAAGCAAAATGACAAGAACTACAATTCAAAGCACTACTTTTATCAAATTGAATTAGTTGAGAGTTATGACCTAACTTACCATATGGAACGAAGTATAGACCATCAAGATCACTGGGACGAGGTGATTGATCACAGAGGGAGTTGGCCAGCAACCAACCACCATCGGTGGCGCGACGACCACTAACAATCAATGTCACTAAATTGTCCCGTTCGTTCAATCTGATTGATCTGATCAAAATTAAGTTGCAATCACTAAAATCTTTGAAAATGGTTTGAATATGATTTGTAATTTATAGGTAAATTACAGTATTAGGAGTTAAACCACTTAAACTAAATCTAATTACTTTGCCATACCAGAGCCAAAAAAGTATAATTTATAGAGGGTCATACATCGATGGCAGTGACTCCACATTTTTGTACCAATCCAGAATAGGGGAAAAGAGGAAATTCAAAGAATTGCAGGAGGCTGCCTTGGCCAAGGAAGACCAGGCACTGCCACCCATTAAAGCCACTTAACAAGCTTCTCCATTAAAACCACTGTTAAGCATTTGACCTAGCCCGCTACTGAAGGCAACGCGTAGGACCCCACATGCCACATTCACTGGTTCTCTCTCTCTCTCTCCGTTTTCTGTTATACCAAAGACTATAAATTCATTATATTCTCGAGAAATTTAACAAAATTAATTTCACCGAGTTTTTGTTTTTTTTTTTGATGGATGCCATTTTTTCTGACAAGATTGTAAAATAACATCCATATTTTCTCTCTCTCTGTTTTTTTTTTATCAACCAAAAATAAACATATTTTCAAAAAATAACTATTGTTTTTCTTTGACCAGAAAATGAGTGCTTTTGACTAATTTCCTAGCTGCTCTCCAAAGCAACATCAATGAGGAAAAATATTTTCCCCACCCCACCCCAGTATCAGACTGTTTGATACAAAAGCATGTGCTAGCACCTGTGACGAGAATGAGAACACCAGAGGTGACTAGTAAGGAACTGGTCCACAGCGCTTTAAAAAGCACACAATTTTGTTAAATTATACAGAGTTGGAACAAAATCAACTTCACCATGTTTTAGCAGTGAATTTGTTTTTCTGGTACAAAACGAGTTTACTTCTTACCATTAGATAGATTAAATGACAAGTAATATATAATTAATTAAAAATAAAAAAATTTAGAAGCAGTAACCTTACTTCATCTAGAAACAAACTCAAACTCACCATATAAATTTTCTTCATAACAGAAAAATAACATATGGACTCTTTATAACCATTTGATGTCTACAAGGCCAAGAGATTTTAATTGTGTAACGGACAGTACATTCCATTCTGTCAAAATATGCCCGAGTCATAAAATTCAGGTCAACCAAGAACAAGGCAATCAAAGAACATTAGATATATTAGGTCAGGAAAAAAAAATCATACACTACGCTGAAAATAATTATGCTTGCTGCGTAAAAATCGACCCCCACAAGCATGTATTGAACAGAGGAAATGTGTCTCTCCATCACTTAATCTGGTGGCTTGATCATATTGTGGGAGTGTGTGTGTATTAGCGAGAGAGAGAGAGAGAGAGAGAGAGAGATGGTACTTGGAGGCTTATTGAGCAATTATCCAAAGATCCTGAGAATCAAACCCAGCACAGTGAGAAGTAACTAATCAGTAAATAAGCTACTGTAAATGATAAATCTGGCACAGGTAACTATAGCCGTTACTATCAAGAAGAAAGCAGAGAGGATATATATCAAGTATGGCCACATTCTAAAGCTTAGAAAGGTGGTCGTCAACAAGATAGACTCCCAGTTTCACTTAGCAGATAAATCATTATTCCAAAGGGTTTCCAGCAAGTGAGCAATCCTTAACTAATAGCCATCCCATATGTACATGCTAGGATGGAAAAAGGACTTAATTTCATCAACCACAAAGGTTATTAAGTCTGATGAGAAAATGGAATGCCTTCTGCATTTATAAATACGGAAGCTCGAGGTCACCAAACAACACAGCCTCTGCACAATAATTTATGTTCTTTTTTGAATTTTCTAGCATATAGTTTTTGAGGAAGCTTGTGTGCATCTCTAACAAGCTTCAGTAAGAAACCAAGCCACAAGAAAACCTGAAACCATGACTGGCATAGAATAAGATAATGTCGAATATGCTTTTAGAAACTAGTGGATAAAGCGGACCTTTCTTTCTTGAACATCATACCACAAACTAAACAAGAAACTTCCACCCTGTCAGGCCACAATCATGTTCTCCAATTCACTGAAGCATGAGCAGGTGCTTGTTATGTAACTGCATGAATGTATACAATAGAGTTGAGACATTCAATAGAAACTGTGGTTGAGACAAACAAATGAACATGCAAAAAAATAAGCTTGTCAAGTTTAAATGGAAACATAAGAATGCCAAAAAAGTAAGAACTTTTTGTTTTTTGTTTTTTTTTTTGTTTTTTGTACATTGGAAAAGAAAAAAGAAAAAAGGTTTTGAAAGTAGAGTCTGTCCAATCCAATGGCCTCATCCAAACAACAAATTAAGACACAACCACAAAAAAAAAAAAAAAAAAAAAAGGGAAGAGAGAGAAGAGAAGAAAGGAGAAAAAGAATTAAAATAAAAAACTTATGCTTTACATTAATCTTACATTTTTATGTTAGGATTTGGCTTTTCAAAATTAATTTGTATTCTTTTCCAATGGCCCGTATCATTTGACAACTTGTTCACAATGAAGATGGAATTTGAATTAATGGAGAAGGCAGGGAATGCCAAGCTTAAAAGCCTAACATGCACACAAATGTACATATGTAACTTATAACAGGAGAAATTAGTAATGCAAGTACAAACTCCAATTACCTAAGATATATACTGGAATGTATTGTAGCCCAAAGCACTCCAGAACAAAAGCTGGAGAACACAAAGGGCCTGAACAAAGGCCTGCATGACCGTATAATCACAATTAAGAATTTTGCAATACCCCAACAATGTAAATGTTTGATTGAACATACTTTAACCTTTATCTGCTTATTCAAATTTGCTCCCTCTTATTTAAGAACTTGTACTTGGCAGCTTAAAATCCATCTCTGAGTACCTACAAAGAAGGTGAAAAAAAATTAATACCCGAGTCTAAAAATAGAATCGAAGGGTTAAAACATGAGACTGAGTTATGGCCCCTTGACAACAAGTCAAAAACTTTAACTACCTACGAGGCTTTTGCCGCTGCCCAAATTCATCACTGACAAGCTCTGCAGATTGAAAAAAAATGTCAATATCTCTAAATCAGTGCAATTATAATAACATCATATGCTGAAAATCCAGTCAAGAAAATCAAAATGTTGGAACAGGTATGATGATCTCTTACCAGGTCTCTGTGAGGGGGGCTTCCATTCATCATTGAGTTTATTGGTATTGGTATTGGTTTCTTTGCTGCAAAAAAACAGCATTTAAGCTTAGAAGAGTAAAAGTCAATACAAAATATATGAATTCTAGATATGGCAATTCACAGAGGCAAGAACATTAAGTCAAAGAAATGGAAGCACATAGAATGGCACATGCTTGCTTACAATAAATGAACTCCACAGTAGAAAATACGTATATGCTGAATAGGGGACAGTAAGCCATAACTTAAAAGCAACTAACCATGACAACACAACCCATAACATGCAATAAAGCATCAAAGAACATCGATAAAATTTAACATCAAGCCACATCTTCATTAAAACAACAATCAAGGTTGCACATGACAAGCTTGTAATATCTGGATTACACACATTGGCTTGTGTTTGACATTTAGCATCTACAAGCCAACACACACAGGAGAAAGGTTCCCACACATGAACACATACATGTGCATACACATCTCACTGCCTTTAATGATGCCTCAATAAACACAATAAGAAAATAAATAAAAACATAATTGAACCTGCATTTTAAACAGTTGACTAGAATTAATAACAAAGCTACCAACCTTGAAGAGCCCATGGAAGAAGCCTGTCCTGATGATCGAGCATGATACGCACCATCAAGAGCAATATAAGGTGAATGATATGTTGCTCCTGCAGCACCCGCTAAAACTGGTAGCCTGAACATTGTAATATTGATCATTATCACTCTCAGCTCATTTAAAAATTAGAATAATTTTTAAGATAAAGCTTGTAAAGAATGACCAAAGGAGTTTTGGTAGAACATCAATTGACACAAAAAATGGCATCTCGCGGATAATTTGATAATTCTGCATATTGAAAATATATTGATCAAACCAATGAAAAACACAATAAAGCACACATTATAATAAAAAAAATTTTCAAAATCTGAATGACAATAAGTCTCAATTTCTAAGGCAAAGCTTAACTACTATATCCCAAGAAGAACCATAGCCAACAAAGTGCAAAGCATATAACATATTAAGAAAGGTGAGGTAGCCAGTGATGCATTATGATAAAATCTTGAGTGCAAAGAAAAGAACTGTACCACGTCATTTCAGAATTTCCCAAACCAAGTTGAGGTTGAGCAACATATCCAGGAAATGCCATGCCAACTGCTGGAACTCCCATGCCACCAGGATGCTGGCCCCCAAATTGCATCACTGCACAAAAATCAACAGATCTGAGAAATGTTCTACTTAAAGCACATATATGACGTAAGTGATTGTTGGTTAAAAACATAGGCTTTGGAAACAGCTCTCCCCACCCACCCCTCCCCCTCCCCCTCCCACCCCAAGAAAATAAAGCAAGCACACTATAAGGAAGCTCTTTCCCACACCACAGATAATGAAATGTAAGGAAACATGGGAAAGAGCAATCTTATGAATAAGTTGAGAATGAGCTGTGACAAAACCACAGACTAGCCAGGGCAACCACGATTCCATTTAAAACTCTTAAGCTTGTTTCTCATGTGATTGGTATCGTCAACATTCAGAAGCAAGGGAAACATAAAAAATTCTAACAAATTGGCCACATTGGCCCCGATGACCCCAGTTAGAAAGAGGTAACCTCTGTCATGAAAAAATGAAAAACATTGTTATACAGGCTAGACTTCAGTATTAATACCACCAATGGGCCTTAGTGTTTTAACAATTTCTCTTATCCTTCTCAGTTCTTATCAAAGTAGTAGACAAAGCCATCCTTAAAAGTATACCTGGCAAGAAGGCTGCGGCCGAAGGAAAGTTCTGATCACCAGGTCCAACAGTCATATTTCCCGTGGCACCAGCTCCATCACATAGAAAAGATCCTCTTCCACTTCCTTGAATACTGCCTTTTCCCTTTGCTACCAATGCACTTTTAGATTTACTTGATTCTGAAGCACTTTCCAGTTCTCCAGTTTCATGAGAATTTGTTGACAAGGGAGTTTTTGGTGGAGATGCTTGAGATCCACTGGCAGAATGTTGACCCAACTGCTTAGTAGGAGCTTGAACAGCGGGTTGAACCTGGTTTTGAGGAGGAGTTTGTTGAACACCATGGAGCTGTGTTGAGGAAGGGACTCCACTGACTTGATTGTTAGGTGGCATTTGTCGACCTGAAAGTGCCACGGCCTTTCCCTGAGCCCTGGACTGAGATGATTGCATTGTGTTAACTAATGATGGCCCAGGTGGCATTTGCATGTTGTTCAGAGGCTTTCCAGTAGCTGAACTGACAGAATCATCAATGTAAAGCTTGTCAATCCCAACAGATTCAACCATATTCTTCCCTTGCATTAATGAACTGTGATGTTGCCTGGGAAAACTTTCATCCAAGACAGGAGTGCGAAGATTCCTGCTTGCATTCGCAGCTTGCACGCCCCTTTTTTGAGCTAAAGAGACATCATTGTTGGAAGATCCAGAAGGATAAAAGGGAGGAGAAGCAGAATTCAGGCTTGAATGCTTTCTAGCATGAGGCACTTGATCACATTCAGCATTTGATGTAGGTTTAAAAACTCGCCCTGAACTTCTGTGAGAGGTTTTCTCAGGTGGCTTCCCAGACTGCTTCTTTTGTGTTGGGAGGGTACGGCTACTGTTTTTCATAGTTGGATCATACCTTCTGGGCCCTCTCCCTCTCACAGTGTTTGGCACCTGGCTCTGATTGTTACCATTGCTGAATGCTCTAGATCTGTTTCTCTCATCATATCCCCCGTCTGGACCTCGATTTTTACCACTATGAGCTCGATAATGACCTTTAGAAGTCCTCCTTCCCTGAGTTTATTTTCAAAATCATATTGCATAAAGAGTGTGCAAGAATGAAACAAAGAAAAGGAAAAATCAAACACTTTAAATTATCACCTGTCCATAATGCCTTTCCTGCAAAGTCATTTCTTCAAACTTATCATGCCCCCACTTCTGGCTATCTTTTGATTCCCACAACCTCCTTCCACCATGTGTTCTCCTAAACCAAGCACAAATTTATCCTCCTTTACATTGATACCAAAAATAATAAGATGGCAACATTTCCATTTACACCCATCCGCATTCTTAAAAAAATTGAAAATATGAAACGTCTTGATACAAGAAGCATACAAGCACAACCCTCCACACCATCATTACCCCCATCCCCAAATCCACACAACACAGACAGAAAATTCAGACAAAAGAGATGCATTATGCAGAAATCAACATGGCATAAAGGAAATATTTATCCAATCAATCCCAATCAATTATTTTTGTCCATCAAATGCTTGAAGAAGTAATTCACCATATCAAAGTCTTAGATATCTACTCATTCATATGAAAAAGGCACATTATCCAATTTCTTTCACTCGAAAACACTTTTTGAATCTGCAGAAAAGAACCTGCAAATCCAATTGTTGTCACTCGTTTTTGCTTTTTGATACCAGGACAGATGAATTATCCTTTAGACCCATATCTTAAGTCAGAAAAGTAAATCGACCATAAAACATTTGTTTCACTTGTCATGAGACTGCTACTGAAATCAATTTACTCACTTTCAGTATACATAAAAATGGACACGCAGCTTATAGGAATACTAAACTAACATCTCACTGAACGAGGTTCCCACACTATATGCTGTGTGGAAGGGTAGCTCACGGTAAAATAACTTTACGATTATACATCGACTGGCCCTTCCACTAAACATCTACTTGTACGAAAATTCGGTTTCAATCACATTACCTGTGTCGACCACCAGCATTATCTCTAAATCGATCATCATGCATGTAAAACGCCCCAGCAGTGGGAACAGCAAATGGCTCTTTCTCCTCCGCCCCTTCCCCTTCTTCATGCTCCTCCTCTTCCTCATGACTCCTTATAGCCTGCTCCTCCACACCCTTCCTCCCCTCCGCCTCCGTCTCCTTCTTAATCCCAATCCCACGACCACCAACGCGCGCTCCTCCTCCCACCTCAATCCCCTCCTTCCCTTCCTCAAACCCATTGACACCTCCTTCCTCCTGTTCCTCTTCATCATAAACCTCTTCCTCATCGTCATAAACTCCATCATCCTCTTCTCCATCTAATTCTCCTTCTTCATCATCATATTCTGCCACCCCGCCCTGGCCATCAGATTCATCAGAGTCAATAGGACCCTTCCTATCCACTCTTTCCTTTCCCACTCCTTCACCTTCCTCATCATCACTTGCCGCTTCTCGCCGCCTCCTCACCATCAGACGGTTTTCCTCCTCTGGATCACTCTCATACTCAACCTCCTCTTCCCCAACCTTAGCCATTAAAATTAAACCCCAATTTCCCACACTAGTCAAATTCAACTTTCTCGGTAGACCAAACACAAAATTTTAACTATCCAAATTCAATTTAAACCCCACTCAATTGGAAAAGCCCAAAAGTTATCGCCAGTCAACTAAGCTCCAAACTATTCAAATTTTCTCGCCAACCAAATACCAATTTAGTGGAAAAAAAAAAAAAACCAGAGAATCAAAACACCCAAGAGCCTAAATTCCGCGATTTTAGGATTTTAAAAAGCTTCGATGACCAAAATTACCAACTTTGGCAAACCCTAGATTTTAGAGAGAGAGAGAGAGAGAGAGAGAGAGATTTTTATCTCGGATTTTTTTTTTGGGGGGTGCTTGCGTCATAAATAAATTGAAGGAGAAGCTGATTATATATAAATATATTATTATATACAGTAGAAAACTTTGGGGATTATGTGATTTGAGTAGGGGTATTTTGGGAATATGCTTTGATTTGGGAGTTTCTGATTGGTCGACAAGACGACATGTCGGAGTGAGTGGAGCTGTTTAAAGCAAGATTCTGACACGTGAGATACTGTCAGTGCTAGTGCTGATGTCACATGGGTGGGATCGTCACACGTCGGATAGTTGACGTAATCTTGTACTTCGCCGTTTCTACTGGGTCGATTTTGATTTCAAATTGTCGATTCGATTTCCGAGGTTAAGGGGATCTTTAACCGAACTGTAAGCTGACAATGTGGCGGTCGTTCTGTTTAAATTATTAATTTCAATTTTATTTTTATTTTAAGTTATAATTTTTGTTTAAAATTTTGACTTTTAATTTAATTTATTTTATTTTATTTTAAAATTATCTATTTTAATTTTATTTAAGTTAATTTAGTTCAATTTAATTTAATTTTTTAAAATAATTATTAGTTAGTTGATCATCTAATTAATAATTTTAATTTTAGATTGAAATTACAAATTAAAATAGTGGTCCATAATTGTTGAAAGAGTAAAACGTTAATTAGATTATTTTTTTTTACGATTTTAATTTGAATTAGAGTCAAATCAATTGCTTGAAAATGACGGATAACAACAAATGCTCATTGGTTCATCAAAAAGAAAAACAACCAATGTTCTTGGATGATCAGAGGAGGGTCCACGAATTTTTCTGCTGCTGTATATCTTCTCCTACGGCGTCTTTATGTGATAACAACGAAAAGTACATTTCTTACCGTGATTTTTTTTTTTGATGGTAAACATATGTTTTATTTTATTCTTAACATGATACAAATCGCACAGATTTTCTCAAACAAGGAAATGTAAGTCTATTGGATGGTTACAAAGCACAAAATAAACTCATTTTGTCAAAAATTAAAAAAAAAAAAGTCGATAGATTTCTCATTGTAACAATAATAACGAAATTTGTTGATAAAAATATTTTGTGGGTAAAAATTTAATTTTGAATAATTTGACTCTTGTAGTTATATTTTTTTAATTTTTAAAATTTAATTTTTTAGATAAAAACAATTTATTTTCAACCTTGTAAATATCATTATAATGAATATTATGATAATTAGTCATTAGACTATATGTAATATATGATAACGTAATTAATTCTTTAAAATAAGTTATAATAAAGTATATTAATATTTAACTTTTGGTTATTGACCTATAATAAGAAGATTGCTGATTAAATTATACAAAGATCATATTGAGCATATTAACTTATTAAATTATACAAAGATCATATTGAGCATATTAACTTATTAGATCTACTTAAATTTTGTTTCAAATTATATTATTTGATGTTTTAACATTTTGGAGACCTCTTGATTATTTACATATAAAAACTTATTTTATACATATAAAAATTATTTGCATATAAAATTCATTTGAAACGTAAATAAATTAAAGTATAACATTTTTCTATTTAATAAAATTATGTCTTAATAAGGCACTAAAGTAGAATTCGACTATTATTGTAATACACGGAAAGAAATATTTTGAAGAATATTACATAAGTATGGGGAATTATGTATAAAAATTTTTAATTAAGTAAATTAAAATTTCATATTATCTGATATGGATAGTTTAAGAAATGACCACAAATTTGTTATCTGCAAAGTGAGAGAATGTTACGAATTAATTAGAAATAAATATTAGTTATTTAATTTTTTAAAGAGATAAATAAAGAGATAATTACTTATTATCTATATTACTTAAAGTTAGTCGATTTAAATTAAAATTAAATACAATCTCTTATTTTTAATAGGAGGAAGTTGGATCAAAAACACTAACTAGTGCAAACCTACCTTAGCCGGTAAATAATAAACCTGTAAAATATCAATGCTTCTAAAATGCATTAGGTTATAAATTAGAAAATTGACTTGGTGCCACATAAAATTTTTATTCTTTCTGTGATTATGATTATAAGTGTATTATTTGTTGATTAATATGATGAAGGTATGTTTTATACTCAATTCATTATGGCTTAAAGTTATACCTATATGATTTTACTCAAAGTTCTCTGACATAGAAATTTAAGTTTAATCAGCGGGCGATCATATTGGTACCATTCAATTAAATTTATATGCAATATCATGGGATCCATAAGTGATTGCATTCGATGTGGAGAGAGAGAGAGAGAGAGAGAGAGAGATAGATACCATGGCCAAATTTGGTGCATCTTTCATGTTGACAACCAATGTTGCAAAATTAGTAGAGGCTTATGTGAGATTTACCGGTGCAGGGAGTGAAAATTGAATGGCACGTTGAATGGCAGGCATCGAAGCATGTCTGCTGACCATCAGTTATTGCCTTGGCTTCCCCCTCGAGATTGCCATCAGCAACGTTAGCATGATAATTGCACATTCCTTGTGACATTTTGACTCCATACCCCCGAGAATTGTTCCGACCTATCTTGGTCACCAAATAAGGTGCTCCATGGCCTTTTTATTAAGAATATTACTGCTAGGAGTCGAAAGGAAAGAAAGCGGCATCAAATTAGTGTAAATGTAGCTTGCATGAAGAATAACTGCCAATTTCTATCGCGTGGTACAATTCTTAATTGAGCCTGCCAACATGCTTGTGGTAAAGCGCGAGGGAAAAGGAGAGTGGTTGAATGTTATTGCAACGCAGTTTCTCAGAAAATTGTTGGTCAAACCTTCGGACTCAATGGGACTAACCGCGCAGCCCATGACACATGTAATAAGTATATCTGCTCAATGTTAGATGTGACTGATAAGGTTTCGAGAAATACTATTACATGTCTACTAATAGGCTTAGCTTTTGGTGTGACATCGAAAGCTTGATTCTTACAATTGATATCAGAGGAAGGTCATTCGTGGATAGCGTTGGGAGGAAAATTGTTGACTAAATAGTCCAACATTTTCCTTTGGATTCAACATTTTCCTAGCATGGTGTGTTTTATTTATTTAAATTTGGACCGTGAAAACTTACCCTGGCCACAGTAACCCTGCTTTGCTTGCAATCTCACAAGTAACGACCCACCGGGTTTTTCTCTTTCTATTTGGCATGGATTACGACTATTTGAATCAAAAACAATGATTGTTTTTTTTTTGTGGGGGGGGGGTTCAATGCTTGAATTTGCCATCAAATAATTAACTAGTTCTAACGCGTGTTTGGTTGAAGTAGCCAAAATTTCGACAGATAACCATAAACATGTTAGTTTGGAAGGAAGGAAAGTTCGGGAGTGAAAAAGGTGAAGGGATGGTGCTTAAATAGTTAAATTAATTTCTATGGTTGGATTTGTATTTGTTGATATTTAAGATAATGATAAGTGGCCCATGCGCAGGCAGGCAACTAGAAACTACATAATTAACATCGTGCAAGTTGTATTAGTTTAATTTTCAGCGTTGGGAGACCTCTCACTTTCTCTTTTTCTTTTTTTGGTCAATACCTTTTCTTTGATCCAATTGTAATCATGTTTATTGTCGACCTGAACATCAAATGAGTTGAAAACCGATGAACAGAGAACCGTGATATAATGGTAAGATTATTCCATGGCCATGCAAGATTGAACCCTAAAAACAACTTCTCTATGAATATAACTATAAGGTAATCTTGTGCATCAGGATGTTCGTTATGACGAGACAATTTTGGTAGAGAGAAAATATATTCTTGGAAGCAACATTCTTTTTCTCGAAAAGAAAAGCAAAAGGTATAACATTTTATTTAAGCTAGGGTCACGCGTATCCATTTTTCATCATCAAATTATTGCATATATACACATACACACGGATACTCTTGCGCGACGCACTCTCTCTTGTGCGTGTTTGTGTGCGAGTGCACAGATGAGGACTACGTGTTCTTGGCCTTGCAATGATTTTTGGAGCACTCTTGCAGGCATCTTGCCCCTTTCTCCTTATCTGATGACACCAACAGAAAATAAGCATAATACTTACGAGAGAGACAGAGATATAGAAGGGTGCAACCATCTAATTTACTTCTACAAAAAAAAAAAAAAAGAAAAAAATCTTAACTTGCTAGTAAACATAATGCGCAGACTATTGGAGATAAAAGCTACCGATTATTCCACTAATTAAAACTTTTTAACATGTTGCTGACCATCCTTTTTCGTTGAATTTCCCAATTATTTCAAGAGCTAATTGTAACGAGTCGCAGTCATCCCACTCTCATATCACCAAGAAAAAAGAGAAACTTGAATCTTATAAGTAAGTATACTGTACACCCCAATAGGCTACTTTTTGAAAAAAAGGTAATGATCTTATAATAGAGTGGTATTAGAGTCTACCACTCCTAACTTAGGATCTTGACTTAGTGCGGAATGTCGAGAGCTTTCAGTTTTACCAGGTTGGTGTGTGTCCAAGAACATTGACAAAAATGTCAATAAATTTGGTGTGGAAGAATATAACGGATCATAGTCATCCCAATCCCACATCGTTAAGGAAAAGGGACTCATAAATTACTTGCTTTGTAAAGCTTACCGCTAACCATTAATTGGGTCTGACCTTGACTTGTACAAATTTTAGATGAATCTAAGACATTAAACAGAATCCAATTTTGTGGCGATAAATGTACAATCTTTTTGTTAATGAATGAGAATTTCACGAGACAGAAAACAACACATTTATACACTTAACAACATAGATATGCAATCTTGTCACAGAAACACAAACAACATTAATCATAGAGCACCATAATTAATTTATAGAGCTCTGAATTATATTGAGAGAGAGAGAGTTACCATGGCCAACTTTGTGGCACATACTAAGCCAACAACCGATGTTACAATAGTAGTAAGAATCATGGACATTATTGATTTTGCACGCAACCTCACAATCTTCTACACAAAACATGGGGTCCACGGCATTTTGGGAGTTAAGGCATGAGATGTAGCAGTTGTAATAGCAATCATCGTCGATCAGATCCGGGGCAGACGAAGCCATCGCTTGCTCGGAGAATATTGCAGTCACCACCCATATCACCGTCACCATCACAACCATAGCATTTGCAGGGCTGGTAGCTCTTGGCCTCATCTATTGTGCTCTGTATATTTGTCTTTGCTGCTGTGTTTGCATACTATCTCCCGAAATATTTATAGCAGAAGTTGCCATTTGAATTACATTCCATCTGTTTATAGTTACAACAGAAATGACACAAAACAAGCAGGAATACAGTGCTCAATTAAACTTGCATGAAGAAAGAATTTTGCCCTGAATAAATTGTCCTTTTTTTTTTTTTTTTTTCACTGCAGTTTGAGTCACCACTTGGATGATGATTAGAAGATGATGTTCTGTTAGGGCATTCAAGTGAACCAACTCTCTTACACTCGAGGGTCCCAAAAAGGGTTACCTGTATGCAGTCATACCTTTGGTTTTGTTAAGCATGTTTACATGACTTGAACTTGAACCCATAACCTTCAAATTATAATATAGTAATGTTACCATTATATGAAGACTCGCCATTTAATTTATCATTGGCTCAATGTATTTTACTTTAGACAACTTGAACTATAATTTATAACTACATCTATGAATATAACTTGAGGACAAATCGTTCATTAAAGCCTTCCTACTACTTAACTTTTATTTATACTGTCACCTTTATTTTTTTCGAGTAACCCAAGAGACCGGTACGTTAGAACATCCTCATCACTCTTAGTGAACTTATCAAGCTATTTTTTATTTAATTTTCCCTAAAACCAAAAAAATTCATGTAGTGAATATTTTCCAATTTTAGAATTTCAGAACTAGATTAGGACCAACAAAGAGGATAAAAATCACAGTAAAATATAATAGGTTTTTTAAAACATAGGACTTTTTAATGGCCATGGACTCTGGTTGAGTCACTTAAATACTATCTCAGCAATTTAGCTGCAACAAATATGCCAACCAAGAAACAATTCATCACTGAGGACTAAGCATCTCGTCCTCAGTTGTCACCTCGTCATTCTAATCAAAATAATGAATTGATAGGAATCTACAAATCTATAAGCATAAATATGAAATCTACCATATCACTATCAAATCTAATTTATGTTTATAAAATATTATTAGTGTATTATAAAATATATATTTTTTAGTGTACAGCTTTATTGTATTCAAATTAGTCCGCGAGATTTGGAATTTCGTACATATAGAAAGGGTACTGTAAAATCCAAAAAAAGGGAAAAAAAAACTCTCTAAAGTAAATATTGAATAAAAGCTGGAGGATCATAAATCGAAAGAAACTATACATTAGGACACTATATAAACTCCTTGTTGACAGGGGCCTTCAGAACAATTTGTCATTCAATTTCGAAAGACAGGAAATGGAAGAAGGAAAAGTTAGATTCCCATTATGTGCTATTAGGAAAAGTTAAATCTCTTAGAAATTCTTCCCCAGTTGGTCCAGTGCATTCATAATTTTACCCTTATATTGCTTCGAGCAATGATGGATTGCTTCACGTTATGATGGAACCTGGTTGACACTTGATCCCCTCGCCATACTCCCTTTTGCACCTATCAGCTGAAGTATGTTGTCGGTTTTAGATTTGATATGCTACAGTCGAGCGTGGAGAATCTCATTCCAGCCATCATTGCTTGGGTGGTAGGTCCGTTTTAGGAAGGAAGTTGAATCAAAACGTCACTAAGTGAGCTCCAACTTGAACTCGTAGGAGCGATAATTAATATCCCTACTATACGGTTTTTGTTTTATTTGGTTAAAAAAAAAAAAAAGGTTGACATTTGACATGGACATATACATAGAGAGCTCCTCTCCTTAGCAACATAGTAATTGATTTTGTAGGCTTCTTTAGGCTTGTTCATCAATTAGAATCACTTAAATATGCAATTCTGAGCTAAAGCCTGTGGGATTAATTTTTCTAGAATCTCGATATTAGCATGCCTTTAATTCCACTAAAGAACTAGCTTAGTCAAAATGTTTGTAAACAAAATTCGATAGAATAATATGATAAATACATTAAATGCTTGGTGGAAATTGGGGATATTGGCCCTATATGTGCAAATCAAAATCGGCATATCTTTACTCGAGTAAAGTAGGGCACACACCTAAAAGAATTGAACGAGCGACCAAGAAAATGCTATCGTGATTTGAAGATGAAAGAATATATCGATGAGAATTTAGATATCTCCTGTAGCAAACTATCCCAAAAAGGGCATTGCATATTTTTTAAATATTTAATAATAATATAGGACTTATGTGATATATATATTTATTATATTTTTAATAAATACTAATATCAAGTACTTTAGATGTCCCCGAATAGACTCTAATTATTGCACTATTATAAATCATATAACATTAACACAATTAGTGTGTTGGACTAGTTTTTTTTTTTTTTTCTTTTCTTGAAAGCAAATTCAAGAGTATTTCTTTCCTTTTTTTCTTTTCAAACAAAAAAGGAAAAAAATGAATTTAAATTAATTTTTTTTAGGAAAATTAAAAAGAAAATTTGAAAGTAAGTTTTTTCTTTCTTTTTACGAAAACAAGAGGAGAAATTTAGAAATATATATTTTTCCCTTTTACAAAAAGTGAATTTGAATTTTTTTTAATAAAAAAGATTTAAATTATGAGTATATATATATATATAACTTTTTAAGGATATAGAATAGGGAATTTGGGGATAATTTTTTTCCCTTTTTAAGGAAAAAATAGGTGACTTTGGGAGAAGGTTTTTTCCCCCCTCTTTTTGAGAACAAAAAATAGAAAATTTTAGATTAGTTTTTTCCTCAAAAATAGGCACTTGGAAGTACCTTTTTTTTTTTTCCTTTTAAGAAGACAAAAAGAAAATTTTGGGAACAATTTTTTTACTTTTTTTTCCCTTTTAAGAAAAAAAAAAAAGAGAATTTGGAAAAAAAAAGAAGAAAGGAGAACAAATCTCTACAGTAAATAACTAAAGCGGGGGAATTACATATCAAAGAACATTATCCATTAACACTATATTCATATTGGTTGTTTGTGTGCTGTTTGGGCTACTTTCAGCACAATCCACGACTACGAAAACTGCCTTTTTCAAGAAATGCTATGAGAATTGCCTCAATCAATGTTTCACCATCTGTGGTACACCTCTTCCCTTATGTGACATCAAATGCTTAAAAGATTGCATCTTTCCATTTACTTCTTTAGATAATAACGGAAAAGAAACCCAACAAGAGTTCTGCAAGCTTGGCTGTGGTTTTTCTATGTGCACCAACATCAGCTTCCAATATAACCAAGCTTGTCCTCCAACATCTCCTTTCAAATATAGACTCTACATGTCACTGTTAACGCTTAACATATTTAAGGGTTTGAGTAACAAACACAGCCTCTTTGTATAAAAGGAGGACAGGGCTGTGTCTTTCCCGATATTCTACGGTGCAAGCCCCTTCATTTTATCAACCAAAGGGTTTCCAAGAAAGGTCTTATCTTCAATATCATGATTGGGTCGACTCGACCAGACCATATCATGAATTAATTACTTGTCGTATTACCTAAAAAAGAATTGCATATCCTTGTAAACATTTTAGTATATATATAGAAAACAGTAAAGTCCAAGAAAGGAAAACATATCTCTACAGTAAATAACTAAAGCAGGAGGATTATAAATCAAAGGACATTATATATTAAGACTCTATATAAACTCCTTGATGGAGAAGAGGGACCTTCAGAACAATTTGTCATTCAACTCTGAAAGAAAGGAAATGGAAGGAGGAGAAGTTAGGTTCCTATTCGTTGTTTGTGGTCTATTGGGGTTGCTTCACTGAATGTATCGAGGACCCTAATGAAGTTCTTTCCTCATGCGCCTGGAAACACTTCATTTTTCCATCTACTTCTTTCGGCAAGCTTGGTTGTGCCTTTTCTTTGTGCACCAACATCAGCTCCAAATCTAACACTGGTTTTCCCCCTCAACATCCATTTGTTGGAAATAAATATATTTTAAAAAGTTTATATTCCATATTAAAAATGTAAGTCTTGTTTTACCTGTGTACAAGACAATATTTATCTTATATTTTGTAAAAGAAAGGCCAAAAAAAAATTTTCGTGTATATATAAATGATCTAAATCCAAACCTGATAACAAAGATCCAATGCAACTCCACAAGGCTGGTCCAGCCCCAAGTTTATATCTAGACTTAACAAATTACCCTTGGTCAAATTAGCCGTTATTATTATGTACTATCTCTTTATTTTTGTTTATGGGACTATAAACCTGAGTTAGTATAAATCAACTCTCTTCTTTTTCTTCACATAGACACTTAATCATTATCTCTTTCTTCTTCTACCTTATAAAAAATTGTTGGATTTAGCTGGTTTGAACCATTTCTATTACTTTATTTACGGGGTGCACACCAATAAAAAAATTTGTCATATCTTGACATGATAGTTAGTGTAACCTGCTATATTGTAATAATTTGTTTATACGAATAAAATTATTTTTAAAAATAGTATATTTGCATATTTCAGATTTCATATCCTTTATTTACTTATTTCTTTTACATCCATTTATAATATATTTCTATATGTTTCTAACACTTTTTTCATTTATACATTGCTATATTTCTCTGGCTAGATCTAATTCACGTATTATTATGTTTGAATTGCAAAAGTAGTCTAAAACATGAACGAGGTTGTGTCCTTTCTAAAAGTCTAGCATGGGCCCCCTTCTTTTTATCAACCAAAGGGTTTTTTAAGAAAAGGTCCTATTCTTTAATATCAGGATTGGGTTGACTAGATCATACTAGATCATAAGTGAATTGCATGTCTTATTATTGTCCTGAACATAAACTACTTACCTTTCAGTCATCTTGTTAGTTTAACTTTTTTAAAATCAAATTAATGGAATTAGAATGTTTTTCTACCCAAATTGAATTTAATTGATATAAGAATCAAATCAAATTGGTTTAGTTTATTTGGTTAATTGAGCTAATTTTTTTTTAAAAATTATATTATAAATCTAAAACTATTAAAAATTTTTATAATCCATAAAATATTAAAAAATATATCGATAAGTTAGTTTTGTAAATCTAAAAGGAAACATAACCAAAAAAGCAAAAAATTCTTAAAAAGTAATTCATTTCTTTTTCTCTCTCTTTTTTTTGGCCTAGTTAGAGTTGAGGCAAGGCATTATTGTTAGAACATTTTCAAAATAACAATAAGTTATGTTCCTTAGTTTATTTTGGTAGCTATAGAAAAACATTTCATGAAAAGAAATGTAATTTATTTTATCTAATGAGAAAATTAGTTGTAACTTTATTTGCATAATTGTAAGGGCAAATGTTGTCTTGAGGAAACTAGCATTGGATACACAATTTGGAACAATTCTTTTAATTTCTAATATAGCCCTATCATTTCATTTAACGATTTTAATTAGTAATAAGATTTAAAGTTCGAACCTTAAAATTTACCATAAATTGTAACTTTGGTGACCATTAAGCTATACGTAATGTTTAATTTAATTAATTTTTAAATTAATTAAATAATAGTAAACAAGTTGAGTTTTTTGACTCATTTTTAGGTTAAAATTATGTGTGCATTCTTGCTTATAGGTCTATTTTCTTTGTTCCTCTTTTTGGCAAATAATATTCAAGTTTGCTTCTTTATACTCTTTAGGTGGGGAAAAAGTAAAAAGCTGTGTAAATTCTTACTTGGGTTGATGCACCAATGATAATCACTCACCATAAGGAGTTATTAATTAAACAATTTTATTTTACTTAATAATTGTTTACAAATGAATAAAAGAGGCAAATCTTAAATGTTTTGTCTTTGGTGTAACATTATTATAAATCAAATATTCATGATTTCACCTATTATACCTATTGTTACAAGGTAGTCAACCAATTTTTTTGCCTGAGATAGTACTATAACACCTTTTGGTTGTTAGCCAAACCAACACATAAGCACACACAAGCAAAGCATTTTGACTCAAATGCTTAAAATTGCCTAATTGTAGAAGGACATCTAACTATGCAAGAACCTTTCCCAACCTCTTATTACTTTTCTTACAAAATATACAATGAAAATACAATGCCAAACCCTCTCTTACAAGTATTTAACCTTACACTCTATTTGTTTTTCTTTAGTTGTCTACTTTACAAGTATTTATAGGCTACAAGTTTTGGTAGTTAATGCCCTCAACTACTTAGGAACTTGTATAACATGGCTACTAAGTTAATCATGTCTAAGTAGTTTTAAGATTATATGGCTTATTGGTCTAGGAAAATGCCCTTATTTCCCTTATTTTCATGCTCTAGGTTGACATACCTTTTGGCCCATTTTCTCTTATTTAGATGACATAATCTACCCACTCCAAGGTTCTAGTAAGTATTCCCACAATTTTACCTAGTAGTTTCTTGATGTCTTGTTACATTTGATGAGTGTTTGTTACCTCACTAGGACTTGATCAATACATATGCTTTAGTAGATCATGTTTTATTTTTAAGGAGCTTTTAACACCAATACCTTAAATGCCACTTTAGCTTGGTTACCCTTGTTACCCATTGGCAACATACCCACATTTGTAGGAAGAACACATTTATGTTCTCTTTACTTTCATGGTGCTTAATGCAATCTTTTGACCTGGTTTGCACTCCAAGCTTATGCCTTATTTAGCCTATTACTTTACTATAGGTACAACTCTTGAGTGCATACTATCCAACATGTCATTGGCTTGAACCTTGGCCTCTTCACCAATATCTTCTTAGTGTCATAATCAATTCTCAAAGCACTTGTTAACCAACTCACAACAAGTCTTCATAGTGTTAACTTGGACCCTTACCCATGCAATGTGTTGGTTAACTTTTATATAAGACATGCATTACCCCTCTTAAGAGTGTTACAAAATCTTATTGTCTAGTAAAAGGAGACATTACTATGTTTGAGTTGTTGCCTTATTGTTAAGCGTGCATTGCCATGTCAATGCATATTACTTCGTAACATCCATGCTTTAACCTTTAACACTTTGCTTGCATAATGGCAATGCCATAGCCTAATGCCTAGCTTCCTTTGACTTGCTACCTTGCACATTAACTCGATGTTTACCTTGCTTTCTTGATGTGCCTAAGTCATGCTAATTTCTATGTTAAGTATCGGTATAAGGTCTCACCAAATACTTGTCTTTTTATGTCATGAGACTTAAGGGAATAACAAACCACCTGCACTTATTGAAGTCAATATTTTTGTTGGTGGGGTAAACTCGCCTTCCTACTTTTACATCTCTAAATCCCAAGCAATCCTGCATCTTGGGGTAAAATTCTGTAAGATTAGCTACTACCACTAATAAGCAACATTACTTATATCAACATTTCCAAGGTTGAAACCATTCCTTAAAAAAACACATAATGTGTACTACCTTCCTTTACACACCATGCCTCATTTTCATTATTTTGTACTTTATTAAACAATGCTAATAATGACCTTGCACGATTACTTAGCACTTGCTATTATTTCCTGCACATTCATTATGTAAAATCAACTTACAGTCTATGACATGTTTCCTTGAGGGAGGTTTGGTTAGCACGAGGTTTACCTTGTTTCATAGCATTATTGTTAGGCATCATTGTTGCTGCTGTGAGCTTGATCACCCTTAAAGTTACCAAGTGCTTACCATTTCATCATTATACCCTTGATGTACTTGTAAGATAGATAATGCAACACAAGTTTTATCACATTTGCTAATAAAAGAATGCTTCTCATTAGCTACAAAGTATAACTAATTCTTATCCATAATCATTGAGCCATTTAAATGAGATAAATGCAATTTTTGCTTGCATAAAAGAAAACATTTCTAGGATCACATCAAAATTGTCCAATGGTATTATAAAGAAATTTACCAATCTACTAACCAAGGATTACTTTAACTCTTTTTATTATTCCTAGCATGTCACATACTGTCAAACATCAAAGAGCTAAACTCCTTGATATAGTCATATATTGTGCCATTATGATTCAATTTCTTCAATAATTTCCTTATAACTCATGATGTATTATAAGGTAAGAATTGATCTTTCAACTTTTTTTCAGTATGTCCTAAGTCTCTATTCTTAACCTTATAGCATTAGCATCATCATTAATCCTTGTTTGCCATTAAAGCTTTACATTCTTAGCTAGATACATGTTACCTTTTTTGGATTTGGCCTATAGGCAACTTTGACATATTACTTCACATCTTATAAGAAGTTCTCAATTACTTTAACATTATGTTCTCCATTAAAAGCTTTAAGTTCAAGCACCTTTACCCTTCATAAACCCTTTACCATGTCACTTGATTCGCTCTTTATCACTTTTTTGAGAACAATAGTCTGAGCATGCAATTCATTAAGATGAAAAGCCACATTTGAAAATATACTCTCATATTGTTGTTATAAATTGAGAATATATGGAATATGGAAAAATACCCCAAACTACCTAGAAACTTGCATGAATTAGTTAACAATTTAATTATGACAAAGTGGTTTTAAGATTATATGGCTTAGTGGTCTAAGAAAGTGCCTTTAGTTCCCTTATTTTCTTACTACAGGTTGACACACCTTAGATAACACTCTTTCATCCATTTTTTCCTACTTAGATGGCATAATATGTCTACTTTAAGTTTTAGCAAGTGTCTTTAACAAGTGTTTCTATGTTTTTACCTAGCAATTCTTTTATGTATTGCTAAGTTTGATGAGAGTTTTCCATTGCACCGATACTTGGCTAGCACACATGCTTAAGTAGCCCATGTTCTCTTAGTATTAGGGACCTTATGGCACCAATGCCTTGAACACCACATCAGTTTGCCCACTAGAAATATGCTTACATTTGTAAGAGGTGCAAATTGGTGTACTTCTTATTTTTATGGTGCTTAATGCAACCTTATGGTTTAATTTGCACTTTAAGTCTATACCTTGTTCAACCTTTTGCTTTGCTACACACTTAAGTCTTATGTGTATACTGTCCAACACATTATTGGCCCAAACCTTGCTCTATGCATTAACATCTTATTGATGACATAATCAATCATTGAAGCACTTGTAACAAGTCTTTGTAGTGCTAGTTTGAACCCTTACTCATGCATTAATGTTAACTAACTTTCATATGAGATATCAACTACCATATTAAAAAGTATTAGAGAATTTAACTAAGTTGTCATGCTACTATTTAGTCTGTCACCTTGTTGTCTAATGTATGCTACCACAACACTAGTGCATATTGCCATGCTCAAGGCCTCAACTCTTTTCTTACTTGACACCAACACCATAGCCTAATGCTTAGCCTTTTTTTGGCTTGTTGCCATGCATATTAACTCCATATTCACCTCACTTCCTTGACTTGCACAACTTACACTAATCTCTATTCCAATGCAAAGTGCTATCAAATGTTTACCTTTTCATGTTAAGAGGCTTAGGGGTGTAGCAGTTACTGTGTTAGTTTAAAATGCTTGGACTTTTGTTATAATAATCAAAGATGTTGTATGTCTCAATGACTAATAAGCATTTTGATAAACAAATCAAAAAAATGACCCACAATAATATGTGACAAGTTATGGTATACTATTTCTATCATAATAAAAGGAGTGGAAATATTTTGTTTTATTATTATTTTTCTTTTGGTTTTGAGTAAAGGAGAAAACTTTAACTTACATCTTGATCAATACGAAAAAAGATAGGGTGAACACTTTCCTTATATCATATTTCATTTCTATATTGGTTAAGGTTATTTTTGCCAACACGTGAGCCACACCACTAAAATCTCTTTTCACAAATGATGCTCTCAAATTTAGATAACAAAACAAATGTGCTTTCTTCCTTTTTAATACCTAGTCCTACTAATATGCCCAAAATCTAAATATTTCTGCTTTAGAAAAAAAAAACTTATTTCAAATGATAACCTTTTTCTTTTGACATATATCCCTCTCTTAACAATGTTTTTGCTTTTGTTTTTGGGCTAAGTTTTCATGGACAAGGGATTGGATCACCTATAAGCTTGGGCTTTTTGTCAAGAACTAGGTTTTGATTTTGCTTTTCCATTGTATTCAGTTTTATATCTATGAGCTTGTACTTTAAAGGGTTAACTGAAATATATCCACAATGAACTTTCATGAAATTGAAAAGAAAGTTATAGGGTGCACATGAGAATTTCAACAAAAAGGAGTATAACATTATAATACAACATCTACAAACTTTTAGAATTATAATTGTTATGACCTTTGTTAAGAGTATTACCATAAAACAATATAGAGATAACAACATAATAGCAACAAAAAGGTATTACAATAATTTTGTTTTTAGATCCCTTTTAAGAATGCTATTAGGTAACAACACATAGGTGGCAACATAATAGCAACAAAAAGGTGCTACGGTAACTTTTTTTTTTTATTTATTCAACTTCATTTATTTGTGGGCTCAAGTGAGATGTAATTAGTTTATGTATATTTTTGCTATCAGATTGCTCTATATGTATTATTACTTAGTTGTTCTCTTATTTTAGAAGAAGAACAAAGCCAAAAGAGAAAAAAAAGTAGGGAATAGTGATGAGGGATGAAGAAAAAGAGTTTTTACCATTTTAAGAGAGTAAGTCTTTTTTTTTTTTTAATTGTAGGGATTGAATGAAATTAAAATTAAATGAGGAACTTAATTGAGGTTTCTAGTCATAATTATTATTATGAGAATTTCATAATATTACTAAAGTTAAGAAAAATATATTCTTGTGAATGTGAAAATAATTTGAATTAGTTTTTTTATTCTTTTTTTAAGAAAATATTAAAAAAATTATAAAATGAATTAAATTTAGAATATTTGGGAGAAGACTTATTTCCTTTTTCTATTTGTTTCCCTTAATCTATGAATTTAGGAGAAGACGCCAAATAAGCCATATTTTTTTCTTTTTCTTAAAAAAAAAAGAGAGAATTTGAGAATTTTTTCAAAATAAAAAAATGGAAGTAATTTTGTTTAAAGAAAAAATGGGTGAATTTAGGAGAAATTTTTTCATTTTTTTTTTCTACTTCTTAAGAAAACAAAAGGAGAATTTGAAAGTAATTATTTTTTGTAAAAAAGGAAAATTTTAGAATAGTTTTGTTCCATTTTTAGGAAAACAAAAAAAGATTTAAATTATAGGTGACTTTTTAAAGAAAAAGTGTTCTTTGATGGTAGTTTTTTTTTTCTTTTAAATAATACAAAACAAGAAAATTTAGAAATAATAATTTTTTAAGAAAAAAAAGGAGAATTTTGAAATTTTCCTTTTTAACAAAACAAATGAGAGAATTTGAGATTTGTCTTCTTTTCCCTTTTTTTCTTATTTTTTTTTAATTTGCAATTAAGAAAAAGTTGTAAAGCAAATAACATAGCTAAAGGAAAACAAAGTTAGTTTTTCCATTGCATTTCATTTAGTGAAACAAAAATTTTGAGAAGTTGATTAAATTCTATCTATAAAAAACAAAACTTGAGTGCACCTTCTTTTTTGTAAAAAAAATAAAAAGGAATATATATTATGAGTATCTTTTTTCTGTTTTTTCCTTTTAAGGAAAGAAAAAAATTTAAGTGTAATGTTTTTCTTCTTTTAAAGAACTTAGAAGATTTTTTTGCTTTTTAAAGAAACAAAATAAGGGAATTTAGAACTATTTTATTCTTTTTATTTCAACTATTTATTACATAAGAGGATGAGAACATGAAATTCTGTTTCTATTATTGTGAGAGGATTACACAAATGCATACAGAAAGTCTGTGCGTAAAATAGGAAAGAATCTCCACGGATTGTCATATATTCTAACAGTGAACAATGTGATTACGTCGATATTCTTGGACTCGCGGCATTCCGATATCTATCTGTCACAGAGTTATTATCTTCTCTTCAAAAGACAACTTGTTAGGATCTATAGTACACCCGCTTATATAACTCAAGTTTCCGCTCTTCTTCAACAATGTGAGAGTAGCACGAACAAAAGCAACCCATTACAATTTGCTCTAAATGTGCAAATAAAAGACAGCACATCTTTAGTCAGAGTAGAATAAAGAACAAACCTAAAAGAATTGAGAAGGCTAAATAGCAAGATGACATCACGATTTGAATTGGATTTCTGTGAAAGGATACACTAGTGAGAAAATGGCCCGATATCTCCGACGGCAAACAATACTAAGGAAAGAATGGCATATCCCTAGGTAAATATTTTAACAGGAAAAAAAAAAAGCCAAGAGAAAACCAATAAAGGAAAATAAATCTCTATATTATACAGTATCTAAAACGAGAGGATTACAAATCAAAAGGACTATAACGTTAAGACACTATAATTTGTCATTCAACTCTGAAAGAGAGAAAATGGAACAAGGAAAAGTGAGATTCATATTGGTTGTTTGTGTGCTGCTGGGGCTACTTTCAGCACAATCCACAGCTACGACAACTGTCTCTTTCTCGCGTTGCTACGATACTTGCATTGCTCGATGTGCTGGCTTGGCGCACAAACCTGTTGCCTACTGTAGCATCCAATGCTTGAAAGATTGCATTTTTCCATCTACTACTTTAGATGCCAGCGGTGAAGAAACCCAACACTTCTGCAAGCTTGGGTGTGCTCTTTCTATGTGCTTCAACGTCAGCTCCAAATCTAACCCAGGTTTTCCTCCAACATCTCCTTTCAAATACACACTCTACTTGTCACTATTAACGTTTGACATATTTAAGTGTTTGAGTAACAAGCACAGCCTCTTGTATGAAAGGAGGATAAGGTCACGTCCTTCCTGAGATTATATAATGTGAGCCCCTTCATTAATATCATGATTGGGTCGACTCGACTAGACCATATTAAAAACAATATTATTTCTAGTTTAATGAAATATTCTTAAAAACAATTAGAATCCTTAAAATATTTATAGTTTAAAAAATATTTCTAATAAATCTAGAAGAACCAAAAAAAAAAAAAAGTAGAACATTTTGAAAAAGTTATTTGAACTAAACCAATTTCTATACAGTTGGAGTGGGGGAGGGAATTTTGCCTAGTAATCTTATGCCCAAGTTATAAATTTGGTAATACCTAGTGATTAACTGAATCAGTTCTAACTTAACTGAAACATATTAGCAAATTGAGTTAGTTCGGTTCACTTTAGGTCAAAATCATGTTTGTATTAATGTCTATAGGTTTATTTTCTTTGTATCTCTTTGTACAAATAATATTCAAGGTTTCTTCTCTGTACTCATCAGGTGGAGAGAAAGTAGAAAGCTGCGTAAATTCTTGCTCGGGCCGATGCACTAACAAGAGTCAATCACCATGAGGAACTAAGAATCACTTGCCCCGAAGAGGAGTTTGCAATTAAACAATTGTGTTTTACTTAATAATTGTTAAAAAAATGAATAAAAGGGGCCAGTACTAAATTTTTGCCTTTGGTGCAACAATACCTTGCGAGTTGTTTTTAATAAACAAAACGAAAACAAAGTCCTAGAATAATCTGTGACAGATTTTGGGGTACCATTTCTATCATAATGACAAAAGGATTAGAAAATGTTAAACTTCAATTTGAGGTTAATGAATTATATCAAATTATATTACAACCATACACAATTTTATTTATCTTAAAAGTCACAAACAATTAATTAAGAGGCATGTAAATAATATACATATCATGCCCTTATTATATAAGAGACATCTAATTCAAGTTAATTATTGAAATTGGAGATTAGTTTAATCACCCTTTCTTTCGTTCTCTCTCCTCCGGAGACCCTCCTTCTTTCTCTAACTTTTTACTCTCTCCCTTCAAAAAATTATTTACATCTTACAAGAAAAAGGTACATAAAATCAATCTTAAACAAAAAGAGAGAGAGAGAGAGTTAGTAAAAGGAAAAGAAAAATGAAGCTGATAATAAGAAAAATATATGGGCAAATGTTTCGAGAATTGCCTTCTGTGACATCAAATGCTTGAATGGTACAGTCCTATCATTTGTCTAACAATTTTAGTTAGTAGTAAGATTTGAAGTTTGAACCTCGAAATTTACCTTAAATTGTAAATTTGGTGACCATTAAACTATACCTAATGGTTAACTTATTTAACTTCTAAATTAAGTGAACATTAATAAATAGATTAAGTTGGTTCAGTTCATTTTCAGGTTGAAATTATGTGTACATTCTTGCTTATAAGTCTATTTTCATTGTACCTCTTTTTGCAAATAGTATTCAAGTTTACTTTTTTATACTCTTTAGGTGGGAAGAAAGTAGAAGGTTGTGTAAATTTTTGCTTAGGCATCCAATTTTTCTACTTGTGATAACATCATGATACCTTTTGTTTTTAACCAAACTAACACACAAGCACATATAAGCGAAGTGTTCTCATGCAATCACTCAAAATTGCCTAATTGTAAAAGGAAATTAACACATATAAGAATCTTTTCTAACCTCTTATTACTTTTCTTATAAAAATATACAATGAAATATGATGCCAAACACTCTCTCACAAGTATTTAACCTTCCACTCCACTTAATTTTCCTGAAGAGCCTCTAGATGTCCACTTTACAAGTATTTATAGTCTATAAATTATGGTAGTTGACACCCCCAACTATTTGAAAACTTGTATGACTTGGCTATCAAGTCAATTATGTCTAAGTGGTTTCGAGATTACGTGGCTTACTAGTCTAGGAAAATGCACCCACTTCCTTTATTTTCATACTCTAGGTTGACATACCATCTAACCCATTTTCTCTTATTTAGATGGTATAATCTGCCCATTCTAAGTTTCCAGCAAGTGTTCCCACATTTTTAGCCAATAACTCCATGATGTCTTGCTACATTAGAGGAGTGTTTGTTACCTTACTAATATTTGATCAGTACACATGCTTTAGCATCCTATATTTTATTTTCAAGGAGCTTCTAACACCGATACCTTAAATGCCATGTTAGCTTGGTTGCCTATGTTGTTCATTAGCAACATATCCACATTTGTAAGAAGAGCACACCTATGTTCTCCTTACATTCATAGTACCTGATGCAACCTTTTGATTTGGTCTACAATCTAAGCATATACCTTATTTAGCCTGTTACTTTGCTACATGCCAAACTCTTGAGTGCATGCTATCTAGCATGTCATTAGCTTAAACCTAGGCCCATACACCAATGTCTTATTGGTGGTCCTCAAAGCATTTGTTAACCAACTTACAACAAACCCTTATTGTGTTAGCTTAGACCCCTTTCCATACACTAATGTTGGTTAACTTTCATGTGAGACATGCATTATCCCTCTCAAGAGTAATAGAGAATCTGACAATCTTGTAAGAGGAAACCTATTGTATTTGACTTGTCACCTTGTTATTTAGGAATCTAACATGCAACACTAGTGCACATTATTATGCAACATCCATGCTTTAACCCATAACTTTTTGATACCTTAATGCATATGCCATAGTCTAATGCCTAGCCTTCTTTAACTTGTTGCTATGCATATTAACTCCATGGTCACCTTGCTTCTTTGACATGCCTAACTTATGCTAATTTCATTGCTAGACATTAGCATAATATGCTAATTTCAAATACTTGCTTTTTTATGGTAAGAGATTTAAAGATGTAACAAACCACTTGCACTTGTTGAAGTCAATGTCTTTATTGGTGGGGTAAACTAGTCTTTTTGCTTATGCATCTCTAAATCCTAGGCAATCTTACATCTTGGGGTAGAATTTTATAAGACTAACTGCTACCACTTATAAGCAACATTACCTATATCGACATTTTCAAGGTTAAAATAAAACCTGAAAAATACACATAATGTGTACTTCTTTCCTTCACACACCATGCCTCATTCTTACTATTTTGGACTCTATTAAAAAATACTTATAATGAACTTGCATGACCACCCACCACCTATTGCTTTTTCTTGCATATTTGATTATGTAAAATCAACTTATGGTTTATGACATGTTTTTTCGAAGGAGGTTTAGTTAGTACAAGGAGGCTTACCTTGTTTCAAAGCATTATTTTTAGGCATTATTGTCACTGCCATGAGCTTGACCATCCTTGAAGTCACCAATTGCATGTCATTTTCTTCATTTTGCCCCCGTTGCACCTATAAAGCAAACAATACAACACAAGTCTCATATTTGCTAGTAAGAGAATGCTTTTTATTAGTGACAAAGTATGACTAATTCTTATCCATAATCATAGAACTATCCAAATGAGGGATCAATGCAATTTTTGCTTGCATAAATGAAAACATTTCTAAGATTAGATCAAAATCATCTAATGGTATTATAGAGAAATCACATTTACTAATCCACCAACTAAGGGCTATGTCAACTCCTTTTATTATTTCTAGCATATCACATGTTGGTGAGTTAATTGCCTTCACATGGCTACCTCCATATGGTTACTAGTCTTATTCACATTTAACCTAAGTGAGCTCACTACTTGTTATGTAATAAAGTTATGTGTTGTACCATAATCCACCAATGCCACTAGCTCTTACTTGCCTAGCTTGATTCTCATAAGTTGAGCACATGTCACATAAATAGTATTGAATAGTTTTATAAGATTAATCTAATAGAGGTTGTTATCATTTGAACTTGCATCGCTTTTACCCTTTTTAGTCACTGAGGTGTTCAATTTTTCCCATTTTAGACACTTCTTTACCCTATGTGAACCATTATAAATAAAACAACTATAATTGATTTATTTTTACCTTAATCTAAAGTAATAGTTTTTCCTTTCTCCTTATTGTCCTCCCACAATAATCCTTTTTCTTCTACTTACCCTTGTATTTAGGTTGCTTTCCATGGTTAAAAGAACTAGAATTATTGATTTAAAGATCAGCTAAGTTGCTAGTTACAACTATTGTAAAGGGAAAGTCCTTCCCATATTGCCTCTTTAGCTTAATTTGTGCCTAAAGTTCAAGTTCTAACATGAAATTAAAGAACTTATCCTCATTTGACATATTGTTAATGTCAAGTATCAAAGAGTTAAACTCCTTGATATGGTCATGTATTGTGCCATTATACTTCAACTTCTTCACCAATTTCCTTGTAACCCATAATGTATTATAAGATAGCAATTGATCTTTTAGCTTCTTTTCAATGTGTCCTAAGTCTTTATTCTCTACCTTTTAGCACTAGCATCATCATTAAGCCTTATTTGCTACCAAAGCTTTACATCTTTACTTAAATATATGCTAGTTAATGTCACCTTCTTCATATTTGGCACATGGATATGTTTGACATATTGCTCCATATTTTATAAGAAGTTCTTAATTACTCTAACATCAGCTTCTCTTTTGAAAGTTTTAGGTTTGAGTGCCTTTACCTTTTGCAAATACTCTACCACCACACTTGGTTGGTTATCTATTGCTTTCTTGAGAATAGTAATATGAGCATGTAATTCGTTAAGATGAAAGGCTACATTTGAAGGTATACCTTTATATTATCATTGCAAATTAAGAATATTTAAATTATGGGTTGCCAATCTTCCACATATGGAGAAATACTCCTCCTTTGGGACATAAATGATCACCACTTTGATTTTGGCCACAAGTTCATACACTACATCAAGACCCAATCTACTGGTCATTGATCAAATCTTAATGCTTTGATAGTAGTTGTCACGGGGTTAATTTCAGACACCAATCATTTTGCCCATAATGGTACAAAGACACCTTTTGGTCTTAGTTAAACCAACACATAAGCACACATGAGAAAAGTGTTTTAATTAAAGTACTTACAATTGCCCAATTTTAAAGAGACATTAGCATATATTGGAAACTTTTCTAACCTTTTATTACTTTTCTCACAAAAGTATATAAAGGAAATATAATACAAAGTCCTTTCCCTAAAGTATTTCACCTCACATTTTACTTGTTTTTCCTGATAAGTCCTCGTCTACCCACTTTGCAAATATTTATAGGTTATAAGTTGTGGTAGTTGACCCTTCAAACTACCTATATATTTGTATGACATGGCTAACAAGTCAATTATGGTAAAGTGGTCTCGAGATTATATGGCTTAGTGGTCTTTAAACCACTAGCTTTTACTTGCCTAGCTTGATTCTCACATGTATAAGGCTAATTTGTGGGAGCACATTCCATATAAATAGTATTGAACAATTCTATAAGATTGATCTAATAAGGGTTGCTATCATTTGAACCAAACTTCCCCCCTTTTTAGCTATTAAGGTGCTTAATTTCTCCCGTTTAGGGCATTTATTTGCCCTATATGGACTATTGCAAATAAAACAAATAGAATTTGATATACTTATACCTTTATTTAGTGTAATAACTTAGTCTTTTCCTTTATTATCCTCTTCATGCTTGCTTTCTCTATTTAAAATAATAACTTTGTCTTTCCCTTTATTATCCTCCTCATACTTGAGTCCTCTTTCTTCTTCTAGCTCTTGTCTTTGGACTACTTTTCATGGTTAAAAGAACTGAACATGTTAATTTGAAGATCAACCAAGTCATCTGCTGCAACCATTGTAAAGGGCAAGTGTTTCTCGTCGTGCCTCATTAGCTTGATTTGTGCCTAAAGTTGAAGTTCTAACATAAAATTAAAGAACTTATCTTTATCTCATATATTGTTAATGTTAAGTATCAAGGAGTTAAATTCTTTGATATAGTCACTTACTGTGCTACTATACTTTAATTTCTTCACCGATTTTCTTGTTACCTATAATGTATTACAAGGTAGGAATTGATTCTTTAGTATTTTTTTAACATATACTAAGTCTTTATTCTTAAGCTTTTAGTACTAGCATCATTATTAAGCCTTGTCTGTCACCAAAACTTTACATTCTTAGCTAAATACATACTAATTAGCATTACCTTCTTTGTATTTGGCACAGAGGTAGGTTGGATTTATTGCTCTACATCTTAAAGGAAGTTCTTATTTACTTTAGTATCACATTCTCTTTCAAAAGCTTTAGGTTCAAGCACCTCTACCTTTCATAAACCCTCTACCACCTAACTTTGTTGAGTATCTATTGCTTTCTTAAGAATAGTAATCTAAGCATGTAATTCGTTTAAGTGAAAGGCTACATTCCAAGGTATTCCCTCATATTGTCATTGCAAATTGAGAATATCCTGATCGTGGATTGCTAGTCTTCCATATATAAAGAAATACTCCTCCTTTAGGACATCACTAATCACCATTTTGATTTTGGCCATGCATTCATGCACAGTATCAAGTTAATTATGGCAAAGTGGTTTCAAGATTATATGGCTTAATGGTCTAGCATAGCACCTTCAGTTCCCTTATTTTCTTACTCTTTGACACACTTAAACAACACTTTTTTACCCATTTTCTCTTACTTGGATGGCATAATATCCTTACTCTAAGTTTCCAGCAAGTGTTTCTATACTTTTAGCTAGCAACTCCTTCATGTCTTAAGTTTGAAGAGCATTTGTCATTACACTGATACTTAGTTAGCATAAATACTTCAGTAACCCAGGTTGTTTTACTATCAAGAAGCCTATGACACTATTGCCTTGAACATTATTTTAGTTTGCCCACTAGTAATATGCCTACATTTGTAAGAAAGGCATACTAATGTGCCTCTTATTCTCATGGTATTTGATGCAACCTTATGATAAGTCTACACCTTGTTCAATTTGTTGCTTTACTACATATCTAACTCTTTTGTGTATATTGTCCAACACGTTATTGGCTAAGACTCTAGTCCATGTACCAATACTTGTTAATGACACAATCAATCATTGAAGTATTAGAGAACTAATATTAACTAACTTTCATATGAAATATAAATTACCATACTAAAAACTGTTAGAGAATCTGATCATCTAATAATAGAAAACACTATTATGTTCTATTTGTCATATAGTTGTTTAGCCTGTCACCTTGTTGTCTAGCATATTATCACGGACGTATAAGTTTCCCTTATGACCATGTGGCACTTAGCTTCCCCTATGCCCCCAGTAGAAGCTAAGATAGCCTCCCCCTCTTGGATAGTGAAGAGAAAATAGAGCATCACCAGAAACCTCGAGAGAGAATGCTGAGAGAAAGAAATCACTCTATTATATTTAAGAGAGAGGGTATAAGTGAATTTGATCCCTTTACCCTTGGGGCTATTCCCCTTTATATGCAATCCTATCTCCTAAATGGATGGCTGAGATTCATCTAATCTAATGGCTACAATCAAAGCTCTAAAGAATTCTATAAGGATCTTTAGATGTCTACATAATCAAGAGGATTCTAAAATAAGGTGGAATGTTCTGGGGTCCCAGTGAGCCTCTAGGCTTACCTAGAACATTCTAGGGTGTTTCACTCTCTCCCACCTAATCCTTCGGCGCCCTTGTCGTGTCCTCGTATTCTTGAAGTTGTTGTTGAAATTGCCACATATCTTCTTTGCTTTCCCACATTGCTTCACTCTTGGGCAATCCCTTCCATTTGATCAAGTATTGAGTGCTTGGTGGTATACCATGTTTTCGAACAATCTGTTTGCCAAGCACTTCTCTAGCCTTTTTGTCGTAGGACTTTACCATAATTGGGGGAGCTTTATTGGATACTCCACATCTTGGATCTCCCTGGTCTTCCTTATATGGTTTGAGCATACTTACGTGGAAGACGGGGTAGATTTTTAAGTTTTTGGGCAAATCTAGTTTATAAGAGACCTTACCAACCTTCTTGAGGACTGAGTAAGGTCCTTTATACCTCCTTATAAGAACCTAATGGACAGAACGGAAAGCTTTGAATTGTTGGGGCAAAATTTTGACCATTACCTTATCTCCAACAGCAAATTCAACTTGTCATCTTCTTTTGTTTGCCCATTTCTTTATCTTTTTAGTTGCCTTGTCGTGGTAAGAACGGGCTATGTCAGCTTGCTCCTTCCATGACTTGGCCATCTTTAGGTCTCCTGGACTTCTGGTTGATGAATTCGTATCCACGTTATGGGGTGTCAAAGGTTGTTGCCTAGTCGCCCACTTGAAGGGACTCCTTTCGGTCACCTCGCTCTTTTGTAGATTGTATGAAAATTGAGTCATGTCCAGGAGTTTTCCCCAATCGTGTTGGTTGGCACTTACAAAGTGCCTAAGATAACACTCTAGGAGAGCATTCACCCTCTCAGTTTGGCCATCAGTTTGAGGGTGAAAACTCATAGAGAAATGCAACTTGGTCCCAAGAGTCTAAACAATTCATCCCACAGTCGCCCAGTGAAACGAGAATCACAATTAGTTATGATGTGGCGCGGCAACCCCCAATACTTTACCACATTTTTAAAGAATAGTTGCGCTGCCTCTTCGGCTATACAATCAGTTGGGGCAGGGATGAAAGTCCCATACTTTAAAAAGTGATCCACGACCACTATGATCGACCTCGACCCTTTTGACTTGGGTGAGGCAGAAATGAAATCCATAGTGATGGTCTCCCAAGGCCTTTGAGGTATCAATAAAGGCTCTAGTAATCCTCCAGGTAACTAGTGATCAACCTTGTCTTGTTGGGACACTAGACAGGTCCTAACATACATCTCAACCTCATCCCTTAACTGAGGCCAATAATATGTTGCCTCCAACAATGCCTACGTCCTCCTCATGCTTGGGTAACCTGCCCACTTAGTATCATGACACTTCTTAATAAGGGAACGCCTTATATTTTCCCATTTATACACATAGAGTTGCCTACCCCGGGTATAGATTAGGCCATCTTCCACCTAAAACCTTTTTGTTCCCCTCTTGACAGCAAGGTCAGTAATTTGTCTAGCTATGGGATCATGCTTAAGCTCCTTTCATATCAGGCCTTTGATATCCCTTTTTACTTGAGAGATGGTCGCCAGTTCTGCTTTACGACTATGAGCATCAGCGACTACATTGGCTTTGCCCGACTTATATTCTAACGTATAGTTGAATTCAACCAAATAGTCCTACCACCTAGCTTGCTTCGGGGTCAACTTTTTTTGGGTTTGGAAGTAGCTAGTGGCTACATTATCTATCTTGATTGTAAATCGAGAACCTAACAAGTAATGACACCAAGTATGGAGACAATGCATAATGGCGATCATCTCTTTCTCTTGCACTATGTACTTCCGTTCAGTGTCGTTCAATTTTCTACTCTCATAAGCCACAGGATGCCTTTCTTGCATTAGGGCCCCTTCTATAGCGAATTCAGAAGCATCGGTGTGGACTTCAAATGCCTTAGTAAAGTCAGGGAGAACAAGGACAGGCTCTTTATTTACCGCAGCCTTTAACCCTTCAAAGGCCATTTGTTGTCGAGTTGTCCATTCCCATGACCGGTCCTTCCTTAACAAGTTTATTAGTGCTGTTGTACATGCTGAGATCCCTCAATGAACCACCTATAGTAGTTGGCTAACCCAAGAAATGATCGCAACTGTGGCACATTTTTCGGTGATTCCCAAGCTTAGATGGCCTGCACCTTCTTTTCATCCATTCTAATTCGTCCATTCTCCACCATATGACAAAGGAAGGGTACCTCTCGTGCCGCAAAAGTGCACTTCTCCTTTTTTATGTAAAGTTCGTTGTCCTGCAAAAGCTTGAACACAGTTTGTAAGTGGTTTACATGGTTTTCAAGAGTCTCATTATAGATAAGGATGTCGTCCAAGTAGACCACTACAAACTGGTCTAAGAATGGCCAAAAGATCTAGTTCATGAGTGTGGAGAAAGTGGCAGGGGTGTTGGTTAGCCCAAAGGGCATCACCAACCACTTAAAGGAACCATAGTGGGTAACACAGGTGGTCTTTGCCTCGTCCCCTTCTGCGATACAAACTTGATAGTATCCAGAATGCAAGTCCACCTTTGTAATCCACTTGGCTGGTCCTAGTCTATCAAATAAATTAGGAATGAGAGGAAGGGGGTATTGATTCTTTACCGTAATCTTGTTAAGCGCTCTGTAGTCGATGCACATACGTAATGAACCATCATGCTTCCTTTGGAACAAGACTGGAGTGCCATAGGGAGCCTTCGAAGGTTGAACCTGATCCGCATCCAATAAACTAACCAACTATCTTTTCAACTCTTCAAGCTCGGCAAGTGCCATGTGATAAGGGGTTATAGTAGGTGGCTTAGACCCTTGCTCCAACTTTATTCTGTGATCAATTTCTCTCCTTGGGGGAAGTCATTTGGGTATCTCAGGAGGCATGACATCCTTGTTTTCTTCAAGGATGTCTTTAATCTTCTGGGGTAGGTCCCCCTTTAGAAAGCTAGAGGGATTGCTGGTTATCGTCGTTGTTAAATATGTAACTTCTCCCTGTTTGAGGCCCTTTTTTGCTTGCATTGCCGATAGGATTTCTTTATTACTCACCTTTGGGGTGGCAAAAACCATGCACAGGGCCTCCTTCTCAAGCACTTAAATGGAGTTTAAATATGACATAAGCACGATTTGCACCTTACGAAGGAAGTCCATGCCCAGTATGATCTTGAAATCGTCCATATGTGCCACTGAAAAGTCAACTGTCTTTCTCTATGGACCAAGGCTCATTGGTACATTTCGGGCAACCCTACGTAAAGGCTTAGCACTAGTGTTGACGGTCTTGAGCCAAACCCCAACAATGGTTATAGAGAGACCAAGCCATGTAGCTTCCTCCTTGGTGATGAAGTTGTGAGTAGCGCCCGCGTCAATCATGACTTAGGCCTGCTGTCCATTTATTTGTATGTCTACAAACATCAGCCCCTTACCTTTCATTGCTTGGAGCTCTTGTTTGCCCTTAAGAGTGTTGAGTAATTGTAGGGAACCAATTTGTTCTGCTAGATCATCGACTACTTATGACTCTTGTTGTTCGATCATAGCTGCCAACGAACCCAGTTTTGGACAATTTTTCATAGGGTGCGACCCTTTGCACACGAAGCGCCCTCCTCTAAGCATGAAGGATTGCTTTTTCTCCTTATAGTCTCTTCTCGTAGGCAGGTTGTGACTTCCTTAACCTCTATCTTTTTCTCCCCCACCTTTGTTAGAGTTACTCTTGGAGCTCTTATTTTTAGAATACTTACTCCTTTGGTACTTGGTGAGGGACTTTGTAATTGCAATGGCCTCGTCAACATCTTTCACCCCTTGTTGCTACACTTTGTGTTTAGCCTAATTTTGGAGTCCATCCACAAAATAGAATAGTGTATCTTCTGCCCCTAAGTTTGGAATTTTTAGCAATAACGTCATGAAAATCGCTAACATAGTTAGGGATAGAAGCCTTGTGTCTCAGCTCCCTCAGTTGCTTGCACGCTTCATAAACCATGCTCTCAGGGAAGAATTGCCTCTTAAGTTCCCTCTTAAAGTCTTCCCATGTCTCTATTGTGCAAAGGCCTTTTTGCATATCCACATGCTTCCTTCGCCACCATAAAGTTGCTATATCCGCAAGGCAAAGGCTTGCCATGCTCACTTTGTCTTACTTATCTGCCATCTTTAGACACTCAAAGTATCTCTCCATTTACCAAAGAAAATTTTCCACCTTTTGGGCATCCCTTTTGCCCGAGAATTCTTTGGGCTTGGGAGCTTCCACCTTAGGAGCTCCCCTTGACCCGCCTTCATTAGCCATGACCCTCTTACACATAGCTACATCTTAGCGCATCTCCTCTAGAATGGTTTCTAAATAGGTCACTTGAGTTTGCAAGCCTTTGATAGTCTGCATGACTGTCGCCTTGAAGGCTTGCTCACTCCCATAACACCCTTCATTATTGGAAAAACACTCTTGGATGTCCCTTTTAACTTTGTCATGCTCTTCTAATGTGTGAGATTCTAAGGCATCAAAATTATGTTCAATATATTCAATACGTGTACCCATTTTAGACATTACCTGTTTAATGATGCTGGACTTTTCCTCTAGAGTGGCAAGAGTGACGACAGAATGATTCTTACTGCGTCCACCCTCCTTCCTCTTGTTCCCATCTTGAGTAGGAGATGGATCATGTCCTCTCTCCATCCCTTGGTGTTCCCTCACCACATTCTCCTTTATGGCATTTGACATTATGCCTCACAAACTAGGCTCTGATACCACCTATCACAGACATACGAGTTTCCCTCACGACTGTGCGGCACTTAGCTTCCCCTATGCCCTCAGTAGAAGCTAAGTCAGCCTCCCCCCCTTTGGATAGTGAAGAGAAAATAGAGCACCACCAGAAACCTCCAAAGAGAATGCTAAGAGAAAGAAATCACTTTATTATATTTGAGAGAGAGGGTACAAGTGAATTTGATCCCTCCACCCTTAGGGCTATTCCCTTTTATATACAATCCTACCTCCTAAATGGATGGCTAAGATTCATCTAATCTAACGGCTACAATCAAAGCTCTAGAGAATTCTACAAGGATCTCTACATGTTTACATCTTGATGTGCCCAATTCACACCAATCTCCATGCCAAGTATTAATGCAAAGTACTACTAAATGCTTACCTTTTCATACTAAGAGACATAAGGGTGTAACAACTACTATGTTAGCTTAAAATGTTTGGACTTTTGTTACAAGAATCAAAGATGTTGTATGTCTTAATGACTAATAAGTATTCTCATAAACAAACCAAAAAAATGACCCATAATAATATGTGACAAATTATGGTATACCATATCTATCATAACAACAAAAGGAGTGGAAAGTTTTTTTTTTTTTAGCAAAGGAGAAAACTTTATTCATTTATTATAATTTCTTACATCTTAATTAATAAGAAAAAAGATAAGACGTTCTTCTTATGTCATATTATATCTTTTATATTGGTTAAGACTATTTTTATCAATGCATTAGCCAAGTCATTAAAATCTATTTTCATAATGAAGCTCTTAAATTTAAATTACAAAACAAATGCACTTTCTTCTTTTTTAATACCTAGTCCTACCAACATACTTAAAATCAAAATATTTCCAATTTTAAAAAACAAAACTCAATTCTATTGGCAACCTTTTCCTCTTGATATATATCTCCCTCTCAAAAATGTTGTTGAGCCAAGTTTTTGTGGGTGAGGGACATAGATCATCCATAAGCTTGGCCTTTACATTAAAAACTAGGTTTTTGATTTTGTTTTTTTCACCATATTCAACTTTATATCTATGAACTTGAGCTTCGAAGGGTTAATTGAAATCCATCCATAATGAACTCTCATGAAATAGAAAAGAAAGGTATAGGTTGAATTAATTAAAAAAAAATAGGTACAATATTACAATACAACATCCACAAACACTTAGAACTATAATTGCTATAACCCTTTTAAGAGCATGACTGCATAACAACACATAGGTAGCAACATAAAAGCAATAAAAAGATACTTTAGTATTTTCTTTTATCAATTCAACTTCATTTATTTGTGACATCAAGTAAAATTTAAAAAGTTTACATATGTTTTTGCTATCATGTTGCTCTATAAGTAACACTACTTAGCTTTTCTCTCATTTCAAAAAATGAACAAATGCAAAAACAAAAAAAGAAAATAAGGAATAATGATGATGGTAGATGAAGAAAAAGAATTCTTACCATTTTAAGAGTTTGTTAATATTCATTAAATCTAAGAATTTTGCTATCAAGACAAAAATTCTTAATTATTTTTCTAAGTTTTTTTTAGCTATTTTCCTAACTATTGGGTTTTAAATTCTTATTCAAAGTACTACTTTTATTTAGTTTTAGTTCTTAGCTATATAAATAAGGTTGAAAGGTTTGTTTGAGATTGCAGTTGAGTTTTGTGATTACAATTGATTGTTGCAAAACCTACTATTAGTAAATGTAATTGATTTTTTGGTAATTATTTGTAGTGTTTTGAAAGAAAAATGGAAAAATTCTAATGTCATATTATTTTACCTTTTATGCTTTTTATTTCAAATCTATTGGTAATTCCTAATAATAATTCATTGGCTCAATAAAATTTTATATGTTTTTTTTAAGGTTAATTGGCTAAATAGGATTATATTTGATTAAGTCTTTTTTTTTGTTGTTTAATTGTAAGAATTGAATGAAATTGAAATTAAATAGTTGACTTAATTTACATTTCTAGGTATAATTATTACTATGGAAATTTTATAATATTACTAAAGTTAAGAAAAAGTTATTTTTAGTAAATGTGAAAATCTTCTAATTTGGATTATTTTTTTATTCTTTTTTTAAAACATAAAAAATCATAAAAGGAATTAAATTTAGAATATTTGGGAAAATAATTATTTCCTTTTTCTATTTATCTCCCTTAATCTATGAACTTAGGAGAAAATGTTAATTAAGCCAATTTAAGATTTCTCTCAATTTTGGCAATATATATATTCTTACTTCAGTCATGATTTTATTATATCAAGTTTAGTATGATATTGGCTATCAATATGTATTTATAAAGATTATGACAAAAATGACTTAAATTGTGAATATATATTTTTTTCTATTTTAAAAAAGTAAAAGGAGAAATCAGAGAGTAATTTAAAAAAAAAAGATAAAAAGGAGATATTAAAAGTAGCTTTTAAAAAAAAAATAAATAGAGGAATGAAAAAATTTTTGTTTTCTTTTTTTCCCTTTTTAAGAAAAAATGGAATTTTGAGAGTAATTTTTTTTCTTTTCTTTCCTTTTTTATTTTTCTTAAATTATGAATGAGTGAGAAATTGCTATATCAACAAAAATGATGAGGTGGTAAAAGGAAGATGACTGAGATTTTCTTTCAATTTTGATAAAATTAATATAAATATAAACATATAAATATGGACTACGTTAAGACTCATGTGTTCACAAGTTCTATGTAAAATTTATATTAATCTATTATTTATCACAATGATAAGACTTTTAAAATAACAAACACACACACTACATTTGTAGCTATGTTATGCATGGTTTCAATATGTTCTTGCATGCCAAGATATAAATTTAATTTATAATAGTAACTAAAAAGAATGAGTATTGCTAGATGAGTATTTGCAATAAAAGATAAAATAAAAAAATTTGAAAAAAGAGAAAATAATAACTTCAAAAGAGTTGCTCTTTAACACTTCATTATATCTTTTTCTTATTAAGAAAATAAAAAGGAGTTTTTTAGAGTAGACTTTTTGATAAAAAAATTAGAGTGATTCTTTTTCCTTTTTAAGAAAAATATTGGTAAATTTATGAAAACCTTCTTTAAAAAATATATTTTCTCTTTTTCTTAAGAAAACAAAAAGAGAAACTTGAAAGTAATTTTTCTCAAAAAAGAGATTTGGTAGTAACTTTGTTCTTATTTTGAGAAAATAAAAAGAAATTTAAATTATGAGCAATTTTCTTTCTTTTCTAAGAAAAAGTGTTATTTAAGAGTAGAAAACAATCAATTATTGAAATTGTATCAAATAAGATTAAACTAGTTTATTTTTTACTTGAATACTAATTAGTTAAAATTTGGATTAACTTAAAAAAAAAAACCAATATGATTCCTACTAGCACATTTTACTTTTAGTAGTTTAAGAATTGTGTTTTCTTTCTTTCCAATACTTAGCCCTATTAATATGCCCAAAATCCAAATTTTCTGCTTTAGAAAAACAAACCTCATTTCTTTTGAAAAGACTTTTGCCTTATAAAGAGGTAAGGGGGGAGGGGAAGATTCAATCAATGCTAAATAGTTAATGACAACTTTTTTGCCTTTGAACATATATCCCCTTGTCAATAACATTGTTGTTTTTGTTGTTGTGGTGGTGATGGTGGTAATGGTGTTGTGTTGCGCCAGTAAGATTTTGCAAATTAAGAACTAGATTTGTCTTAAGAATTGGGTGATTTAGTTTTTTGTTTTATTTTGTTTAGTTAGACAAAGATTTTAATAAGTTGATTGAAATCTATCTACAAAAAAGAGAATTTGATAGTACTTTTTTTCAAAATAAAAAAATAAATTATAATTACCTTTTTTTTTTCATCTTTAAAAAAATTAATTTTTTTTCTTTTTTCCCTTCTAAGAAAATATAAGAAAATTTGGAATAAAATTATTTTCCTTTATAAGAAAACAAAAACTTAGGAGTACTTTAATCATTTTATGTTCTCTAACTATCATATAAGTAAAAGTGATGTTGTGACTAAATAAGAATAAAATGTATTTCTCTTTTTGCCATGACAAAATGGGGTGTATATATATATACATAGACTTAGTTTATAACCATGTTATTCTCATTTCTATATTCTTATAGTTAAAGATATATATTGAATTAATTTACAATGATAACTAAAAAGAATAACTATTATTAGTTGAGTATTTTCATCACAACATAAAATAAACAAATTTGGAAAAAAACAAAAAGTAGTAATTTAAAAAGAGCTTTAAAACTTATTTTAATGGTTCTTGAGAAGAAAAAAAAAACAATTTGAGAGCTTTTTTTAGAAAAAAAATAATAAAAAGATTTTTTTTATATTTTTAAGAAAAAATAGGTGAATTTTTAAGAAATTTTTTAAATTATTTTTTTTCTTCTTAAGAAAACAAAAAGAGAAGTTTGGAAGTAATTATTTTTTTTGTTAAAAGGAAATTTTTTGAATAATTTTGTTTCATTTATAAAAAAACAAAAGGAGATTTAAATTATAAATAATTTTTTCTTTTTTAAAAGTGTCATTTGATAATAGTTTTCTTTTACTTTTAAACAATGCAAGAGAAATAGTACTTGGATTTTTTTTTTTGAAAAAATAAGAAAATTTTCCTTTTGAAGAAAACAAATAAGGGTATTTGAGATTTTTTTTCTTTTCTTTTTTTTCAGTTATTTTAATTTAGAATTAAGAAAAAATCATCATATAAGTGAAGCAAATAATATGGCTGAAGGAAAATAAGGTTAGTTTTTCTATTATATTAGTCAAACACACATTTTAATAGGTTGATTAAATTCTATCTACAAAAGGAAAAATTAAGAGTACTTTCTTTATTTTTTAAAAAATAAAAAGTAAAGTAAATTATGAGTATCTCTTTTCTATTTTTAAGGAAATAAAAAATTTAGGAGTAATTTTGTACCCCTTTTAAGAAAATATAAAAAATTTGGAAAATTCTTTTTTCTATTTTAAAAAATAAAATAGGAAAATATAAAAGTACTTTATTCTTCTTATTTTAATTATCTATAACATAAATAAAGGTCATGTTATAAATATATTATATTTTTTTCTTAACTTTATTAATTAATATACACATGCACGCACACACGCACACACATATTTACTTAGTTTATAATTGCTTTATGCATAGTAATTATATATTCTTGTTGTTAAAGATATAAATGTAATTAATTTACAATAAAAACTAAAAGAATGATTGGTGATAAAATAAAAGAATTAAAAAAGAGAGAAATTTGTAACTTACATAGAGTTGCAAAACTTACTTTAATGGTCTCAAAAACTTTGCTATATTTTTTCCTTTTTAAAAAAAAAACAAAAAAAGAGTGAGAGAGAGAATTTAGAGCTTTTTTATTTGAAAAAAATAAAAATAAATTAGGAGAAGTTTTTTTCTCCCTTCTTCAAGAAAAAATTGATGAATTTGGGTAAAAG
>CM034051.1:9405534-9433401 GCA_019804595.1 Bruguiera parviflora
CCTCTAAATTTAACTTCCCTTATCCTGATTCTTTTGTGAGTTTAGTTCATTAAAATCGTTTGCCTTGATATCCTTTTTCATTTTTTGATTCCTTGTTCTTTGATTTGTTCAATTCTACACCGCTTATCTTATTCTGTTCAGAATCAATACTCTTGATTTACCTTCTTTAGTTCTTTATAGAGCTGAGAGGAGAAATCCGAGTGGTAAAAGGCAAGAGTGAAAGTTCATATAAAGAAAAAGCCATAAAGAGTGTAAACACGAGAGAGTGTGACACCTTCTTTTTTGAGTGAAACACGTGAGGGAGTGCTCTGTAAGGTATCTTATTATTTTGTGTAGAATTAATACTATGACATCCAAAGACAAAGGTGCAGCTCAAGAGGGAGCTGGTGATATGTCCTTCATGATCAAAGCTATGCAACAACAATTTGAGCGTATGAATACCAGATTTGATGATATGAGGGAGAGGATGGAGGAGCAATCTAATACTATAGTAGAGTTGCAAAGGAGGCATGGGGAGTATGAGGCTCCTAAAACAAGAAGGCAGTTGAGACGTGCCTATGACCATGAAGATAATGTAGAAGATGATAAATTGATGATTAAACTTTTGTGGTCCGAACTGCTAACAATAGAAGGGATCAAAGAGAATTTGGGAGGCAAGGCACCTATGACCATAATTTGGGTAGTATTAAAATGACACTTCCTCCATTCCAAGGTAAGAATGATCCTGATGCATACCTAGAATGGGAAAAGAAGGTTGAATTGGTTTTTGATTGCCACAATTATTCCGAGGAGAAAAGGGTAAAGCTTGCTGCAGTTGAATTCATTAACTATGCTATTATTTGGTGGGATCAACTTGTTTTGACTAGGAGAAGGAATCGTGAGTGGCCTATTGATACATGGGAGGAGATGAAGGCTATCATGAGGAGGAGGTTTGTCCCTAATCACTATTACAGGGAGCTGTATCAAAGACTACAAGGGCTTACTCAAGGCAGCAAAAGTGTGGAGGATTACCACAAGGAGATGAAGATTACCATGATTCGGGCAAATGTAGAAGAAGATAGAGAAGCAACCCTGGCTCGATTTTTGCAAGGGCTAAATAGGGACATAGCAAACGTGGTTGAATTACAACACTATGTGGAATTAGAAGACATGGTACACATTGCCATGAAAGTTGAAAGGCTACTCAAACGAAAGGGTTCCACACGATTTGGGCAGAACTCAGGATCTGCCTCATCTTGGAAGCCAAATTGGAATAAAAGGGACGAGATGGCCAACTACAAGTCCAAAGTCGAGCTAGCCAAGTACAAGAATGTGGGTTCTAGCAAGGAGGCAGGTAATTCTGACCCCCAACCGAGTAGAAATAGAGATGTTAAATGTTTTAAGTGTTTTGGCAGGGGTCACATTGCATCTCAATGTCCAAATAAGTGTGCAATGATCTTGAGAGATAATGGTGAAGTTGAAACTGAAAGTGAATCAGATGATTCTATGCCATCATTAGAGGGTGAAAGAGATGGAGAAGAGTATCCAATCGATGGAGTAGCTCTTGTCACAAGGTGAGTATTGAATGCGCAAGTAAAGGAAGAAAATGAGGTGCAACGAGATAACATCTTTCAGACGAGGTGTCTCGTCAGAAATAAGGTATGTAGTATGATTATTGATGGTGGGAGTTGCACTAATGTCGCTAGCACAACTATGGTTGAGAAACTGAATTTACCTACTATGAAGCATCCTAGGCCATATAAGCTGCAATGGTTGAATGAGAGTGGTGAAGTCAAGGTAAATCAGCAAGTGCTCATATCATTTTCTATTGGAAGGTACCGTGATGAAATTTTATGTGATGTTGTACCTATGCATGTGGGCCATATTCTTTTAGGACGACCATGGCAATTTGATAGGCGAGTTAAGCATGATGGCTTCAAAAACTGATATTCCTTTGTAATGAATGAAAAACCTGTCACTCTTGTACCATTATCGCCTCAACAAGCTTATGAGGATCAATTAAGGATTAAAAATGAGAGTGAACAGAAAAGAAAGATTGATAAAAGAGAAAAAAGAGGAGAAAACGTGACGACACAAGAGAAAGAGAAGAAAAGAGAAAGTTTCTATGCAAAAGGGAGTGATGTCAAAAGAGCATTTTATGCCAAACAACCTATGATTGTACTTCTGTACAAGGAGGCTTATTTTAACACTAACAAGTTTGACCCATCCTTGCCTAGTGTTGTTGTTGCTCTATTGCAGGAATTGAAGATGTATTCCCTGACGATACTCCAAGTGGATTGCCACCTAATAGAGGAATTGAGCATCAAATTGATTTCATCCCAGGTGCATCCATCCCTAACTGGCCAGCATGTAAGAGTAATCCTGAGGAGACAAAGGAGCTTCAAAGTCAGGTTGAGGAGCTTATTTCCAAAGGATATGTTAGGGTAGGCTTGAGTCCATGTGTTGTTCCTGTGCTACTTGTACCCAAGAAAGATGGGACTTGGAGGATGTGTGTTGATTGTCGAGCAATCAACAAAATCACTGAAAGGCGCCCAATTGCTTACTTCAGTGAAAAGCTAAGTGGAGCAAGCCTTAATTATCCTACTTATGATAAAGAGATGTATGCATTGGTATGGGCTTTGGAGACATGGCAACATTACCTTTGGCCCAAGGAGTTTGTCATCCATACTGACCATGAATCGTTGAAGCACTTAAAGGGACAAGGAAAGTTGAACAAAAGACATGGCAAGTGGATTGAATTCATCGAGACCTTTCCTTACAACATCAAATATAAACAAGGTAAGGACAATGTGGTAGCTGATGCATTATCCCGCAGGTATGCCCTTATCTCCACACTTACTGCAAACTTATTAGGATTTGAACATATTAAAGGTTTATATGTGAATGAACTAGACTTTGCTAACGTGTATGGAGCATGTGAGAAGTCAGCCTTTGAGAAGTTTTATAAACATAAAGGTTTCTTATTTAAGGAAAATCGTTTATGCATGCCTATGAGTTCTTTAAGGGAGTTGGTTGTAAGAAAAGCTCATGAGGGTGGTCTAATGGGTCATTTCGGAGTTAAGAAAACCCTAGATGTCCTAAATGAACACTTCTTTTGGCCACGCATGAAACGAGATGTTGAGAGGATATGTGAGAAATGCATAACATGCAAACAGGCTAAATCTAGAGTTTTACCCCATGGCTTGTATACCCCTTTACCCATACCTAGCCATCCCTGGGTTGATTTATCCATGGACTTTGTATTGGGATTGCCACGAACAAAACGGGGTAGGGATTTTGTATTTGTTGTTGTTGATAGATTTTCAAAAATGGCACACTTCATCCCATGTCATAAAACTGATGATGCGACCAATGTGGCTGACTTATTCTTTAGAGAAGTAGTGCGTTTGCATGGCATGCCATGAAGCATTGTTTCAGACCGAGATACAAAGTTCTTAAGCTACTTCTGGAAGACTTTGTGGGGTAAGTTAGGTACTAAGCTATTGTTTTCAACTACTTGTCATCCACAAACTGATGGGCAGACTGAGGTGGTTAATCGAACTCTTTCTACTCTTTTACGTACTATTATTCGAACGAATTTGAAAACATGGGAAGATTGTTTACCACATGTTGAGTTTGCATATAATAGGAGTGTTCATTCTACTACTAGCTACTCTCCATTTGAAATTGTATATGGTTTTAATCCATTGACTCCTTTGGATATGGTACCTATACCTGTCAATGAGTATGTGGACGTTGAAGGTGAACGCAAAGCTGACATGATAAAAAAATTGCATGAGAAGGTACGACAACATATTGAAAAACGAACTGAGCAATACGCATCCCATGTCAATAAGGGACGAAAGAAGGTGGTGTTTGAACTTGGTGATTGGGTTTGGGTGCATATGCGCAAGGAACGATTCTCAGCTCAGAGGCGTTCAAAGCTACTACCTAGAGGAGATGGTCCCTTCCAAGTTCTAGCACGAATTAATGGCAATGCTTATAAGTTGGACCTTTCTGGTGAGTATAATGTGAGTGTCACATTTAACATTTCTGACCTTTCCCCTTTTGATGTAGGTGAAGATTCGAGGGCGAATCCCTTTGAGGAGTGGGGGAATGATGAGAACCATGGAGATGATGGGTGGAAAGTTTCAAAAGATACAAAAAATCCAACACAAGCTAGAGCTTCAATTGATGCAAGAGGTCCATTGCAAATTCCAGAAGGCCCAATAACACGAGCTAGGGCCAGAAAGATCAAAGAAGTACTAAATGGGCTGATTTTGGACATTCAAGCCAACCGGGCTTTAAATGGTGCGAATTCAAGTTTTAAAAGAAGCCCAGGCCTATTTAATATAATTGGACTACTTAAATAGGTCAAAATAAGTGATAGCATTCACTCCTAAATAGGAGTTCATTGTATGTGCTGGAATTAGTCCGAAATTCCTCCAAAATAGGGATTTCTCCTACATAGGAATTTTGCCTCTTTAGGATTGCTATCTAAGCCTATAAATAGGCACCCCTTGTAAGCTGTGGATATACAACTTTGAGTGAAATAAACAGCAAGGGTTTTTTTCTCCCTCGGTTCTTTCAAGAACTAAAGAACTTATCAAGAGGTAATTCTTCTTGTGGCGTTCAAATCGACTTATCACTCCCAATTCCTTCCTTTTCTGGAGTGTGGCGTCCATATCCATCTTGAATACCCTAGGTTCGTCTTCCTTCGAATATTGGGTCTAGGGTTTGTGTCATTCACCTCTGATTTAGCTTTCCTGGTTGTTCTTTGATTCATTGTGTGCATTGGGTCCCTAAGCCACGTCTTTTTGGGGTTTTCCGCATCAATTTCATTGAGGGCAAAGAAGAAACAAGGTTTCATTGATGGGACCATTAAGGAGCCGAACTAGAACTCAGATGAAATTGATAATTGGTGGACAGTAAACTCCATGATTATGTCATGGATCTTTAACACCATCGAACTAGGCTTGCGTTTCATGATCTCATACAAGGAAACGGCAAGGGAATTATGGGATGATAGCCAGCAGCAATTCTCTGTTCGTAATGGTGCGCTAGTTCATCAATTGAAAATGAAGGTTGCAAATTGCAAACAAAACGGGGATTCGATAATGGCTTATTATGGTTGACTGAAGAAACTGTGGGATTATTTGAATGATTATGATCTCATGCCTACTTGTTCTTGCAATTGATACAAGTGTAACTTTGTCACTTGACTTCAACAACGTCAAGAGGATAAGTGGGTGCATCAATTCCTCATGGTGCTTGATGAATCATCTTATGGTGATGTCCGTTCCAATATCATCACTTTAGACCCTCTTGCAAACCTTCATAGGGTTTATTCTCAAGTCACGGAGCAAGAACAAGTGCAAGTAATGACTTGAGCAGCTCCCATTTAGTCTGATCTGGTGAGCTTTGCCATGAAAACAGTCAACCCAGGTCCTCAAAATTTAGAGGGGGGGACTGAAAAGACAATAGAGTAGTTTGCTCTCACTGCTAGAAACTGGGACATAGCATGGACACATGCTTTTGTCTACATGGCTATCCTAACTGGTGGCTAGGAAATTCGACTCGAGGAAGAGGCAGAGGACGTGGTAATCAAAGGCATGGTTGTGGTGGAGTAGCACTCACTAATGTTGTATAAGGGGCAGTAGGGGCAGTTGCTAATGTTCCCTATGGGAGACCACTTGATGATTTTGATAAAGTTAGGTTGGAGACCTTGAGAAAAGATGATTGAGAGACTTTGAAGTTTCTCTGGAACACTCACATGAATAATACATTTGTTGCTCAACCAAGGCTTAATGGTAAGGTGTATTTACAATGGTTGTTTGACACAGGTGCTTCACATCATACGACGGGCGAGGAAACTGCATTTGTAGAGCTTCAAGGAATATCTCCTTGTCCCGTGAAAATGCCAAATGGTGAATACGTTATGGCAACAAGAGAAGGAATAGTGCTTGTAGGAAAATTTTTTCTCAAAAGTGTTTTATATGTCCCTGAAATACGATGCAATTTGATATCTGTTTCAAAATTAGCCCGAGACAAAGTTCATATTTTGAAATTCACTGATTGTTTATGTGTTGTTCAGGAGCGCACTTTAAGGATGCTAATTGGAGTGGGTGAAGAGCTTAAGGGGCTATATGTTGCATGAGGGGAGCCTTTAGTCAGTGCTCATAGAGTCGTTGTAGTTAAGAATATGGGTTTATGGCATAAAAGGTTGGGACATCCCTATATACGAGTCATAGAAAAGCTCCCTACAATAGAAAGTAGTATCGAGATAAATAAAAGGGTTCATGAAACTTGTGATGTTTGTTTCTGGGTAAAACAAACCCATACTCCTTTTTCTATTAATGACAATAAAGCTGGTGATATCTTTGAATTAATTTATTGTGATTTGTGAGGAGTTTATCGAGAGGCTAGTTTTTATGGTGCTACTTATTTTCTGACTATTGTTGATGATTGTTCTCGTGGTATATGGGTTTATTTGTTAAAGGGGAAACATGAGGTCCCATGTGTTAAGAATTTTTTGGCTATGACCGAGAGACAATTCAATAAATAAGTCAAAATTATACGCAGTGACAATGGTGCAGAATTTACTTGTTTAGGTGATTATTTTAAGAAATGTGGCATTATTTATCAAACTTCCATAGTTGGGACACCTCAACAAAATGGAAGAGTTGAGAGGAAACATACACACATTTTAAATATTGGTAGGGCGCTTCATTTTCAGGCTAACTTACCTATTCAATTTTAGGGAGAATGCATTCTCACAACAGGATATTTAATTAATCGTACTCCATCATTGATTTTGAGTGGAAAAACTTCATATGAAATTTTGTTTGGAACCCCTTCATCTATTTCTCATCTTAGAGTATTTGGTTGCCTATGCTATGCTAAGAACATTAATCGAGAAAAAGATAAATTTGCAAGTCGAAATCATAAGTGCATATTCATGGGTTATCCTTATGGTAAAAAGGGGTGGAGGGTGAATGATCTAGATAGGAATGTTTGTTTTGAAAGTCGAGATGTTGAGTTTGTTAAGCACGTGTTTCCTTTTGCCCATACGGACTCTGCCAGGCTGATAACTCCAGATTCGTTGCCTATTGTCATTGAGCCTACTATATTGGAGGACGTACCTGAGATTAAGGCACCTTCGCTAGCCTCTAAACATGACAAACAATTTATGGAAGAGGGTGTGACAATAGATGGGATTGTACCAGTACCTGAAGTTGTAGAGGTTATGGGTGCAGCGGATGATCTCGGTCGCGGCAAATGAGTGCGACAGCCTTTAGTTCATTTGCATAATTATGTGTTGCATACAGCTGCCCTCAGTCCCTCGAGCTCTCCTTTCTCTTCCTTGGCATCCTCAGGTATGCCCTACCCCATCACAAACTATGTGAATTATGCTAAATTTTTACTATTGCATCGTCGATTCATGGTTGTAGTAACTATAAGGATTGAACCAAGCAATTTTAAAGAGGTCATGCAGCATTCAGGTTGGCGTGAGACAATAAAAAAGGAGGTTGAGGCACTAGAGGATAATGGGGCATGGACAGTTGCTACTTTGCTTAAGGGAAAAAAGGCTCTGGGTAGTAAATAGGTCTACAAAATCAAGTATCTTGCAGATAGAACGATCAAGCGATACAAGGAACGCTTGGTTGTTTTCAGAGATCACCAGATCGAGGGTCTTGATTATAATGAGACGTCCGCACCTACTGCAAAGATGGTCACGATTCATACCTTCTTGGCAGTAGCAGCAATCCGTGGGTGGGAATTGCATCAAATGGATATGCATAATGCATTTTTGCATGGCGATCTTGAGAAGGAAGTTTATATGCATTTTCCACTAGGCTTTACGGCACCTAGAGCGGATAAAGTGTATCGTATGTGCAAGTCACTCAATGGGCTACGACAGGTACCACGGTGTTGGTTTGCCAAGCTTGCTGTGGCTTTGGTTCAATATGGATTTCAGTAATCTAGCTCAGATTGTTCTTTGTTCACGTTTCGGCATGGCAAAGTTCAGTTGACCATTTTGGTCTATGTGGATGATATGGTGACATGTGGGACTGATAGTGATGCCATTCATGCGTTTAAAACTTACTTGAATGCTTGTTTCCACATGAAAGACCTTGGCAAATTGAAGTACTTTCTCGGTCTTGAAGTAGGGCAAAATTCAACTGAGATTTTTCTTTGTCAGAGAAAGTATGCTCTTGATATTATTTCTGAGACCGGTCTGTTAGGTGCTAAATCTGTCAGCGCACCAATGAAGCAAAATCATCACCTCACTTTGGCTAAGGATGCAACTCTTCCTGATCCTATGTCTTATCAATGTCTTATTGGTCGTCTTATCTACCTGACGATTACTTGACCTGAATTATCTTATTGTGTGCATATCTTGACACAATTTATATAGGAGCCACAGCACAATCATTGGGAGGCAGCCCTTCGGGTTGTTTGTTTCTTAAAACTTCATCTTGGGCAAGGTCTTTTGCTCCACTTTGATTCCTCTCTTCATCTTATGGTTTATTGTGATGCGGATTGGGTGAGTTGCCCCTTGGGGATTCTCCAATTTCATGGGAAAACGAAAAAACAGCATATTGTATCTCGCTCTTCGGCTGAGGCAGAGTATAAATCTTTGGCCTCTGCAACTTGTGAATTGAAATGGCTCAAAGATTTGTTAGTTTCTCTTGGGATCCCTCACTCATCTCCTATGCGGATTTATTGTGATAGCCAGTTAGCTCTTCACCTTACTCAAAACCCTGTGTTTCATAAATTCACCAAGCACATTAGGATTGATTGTCACTTTGTTTGTGATGAAATTCATCGTGGTATCATCCTTCCTCAATCTGTATCCTCGTTTCACCAACTAGCTGATATTCTTACCAAGGCTCTTGGCAAACGTTCGTTTGATGTCATTCTTTGCAAGTTGGGCATTTCCGATCTTCATGCTCCAACTTGAGGGGGTATTAGTGTGTATATTTGGTAATTGAAGTTTCGGCTGTCTTGTGTCTATTAGTATATATCTATATTTGATAGTTTTGATAGTTTCACATAATTAGGTAAATTGGGGCTAAAGTTACGGGAGCCTAGGTGCACATTGTACTTATATAAATATGGCAGAGTGCAATGAGAAAAATACGAAGAAAAACTTTTCTCAATTCTTGTGGGTTTATCAATTTCTGCTAGTGATTTCCTCTCCAAATTCTATGAAACTTTAAAGCTTTCGTAGATGAAGCCGCAAGTTCATCGAAATTGACGTTCGCCACTCGCCATATAGGATTAGGAGGCCGTTCAGATGGACTACACGGCCCATTTCAGTTGCCGATGACTAAGTTGACCAAGATGTCTGCCATTTCGTCGTTTGAATAAAGTCCTTGACTTGAGCCTCGCCGTCGAAGCGGTGGCGAGGCCCGCCTTGTCCCTGAGGTTGGGTCGACGGAAAAGAAGGACCCGGTGCCATGGCGTCGTAGATGGATATCAGCTTCCTCCTCCTGTTGAAGTCGTCTTGCACCGATTGGGGGCCAGTTCACTTGAAAGTAAATTAAATATAAAAGGAGACTAATTGACTTAGTAACATGAATAGCAATCATTCTGTCCTCATTTCCAAATGTAGATGCATTATTCCAAAGCCTTTAATTCAGCCCCCAACTTCTCCAACTTTAACCCCAACATAATTGAATGCCACAAACCCAATGGAAGTTCTCTCCAGTTAGGAGAAAACAAGTTTTTTTTTTCTTTCTTTTTTTTTCAAAGCTGGGAAAACTAAGAAGTTGGACATGATAGCCGATGGGGAACAAAGAAGAAAGAAAATAAAATCAATGAAGGAAAGAATAGAGAAGGTTCACGTGGTGGCGGTGGTAGGTGGTGGATAGTGAGGCTTTGCCTAAGATACAAAGAGAGAGACATGGGGGTGGTGGCGGCGGCTATGTTGTGTTCAATTGACAAGGATCAGAGACCCCAGAGAGTCGAGAGAGCTTGGACTTAAAAGTGATGTCCATGGGGATGTCGGTCCCCTCCCTTTATTTTTTCCTTCTATTTGTCAAAGAAATGAAATAGAGAAAAGAGAAAATAAATTAATGAAGATTAAGATGAAACTTGAGATCCATTATGAAAAAAAAGTCATTGTGGACCCTTGAGACTATGGAAAAGGAAAACTCGTGACCCCAAAATCCAGGGTTATCACATCAACGAAAATTTAGTACAATTCCTCCGTATGTCGCTTCAAGTTAATGTCACACATGATACCCGTTAATGATCTTATTATACTCGATTTCCTAGCTTGCATCAGCGTTCTTTCTCCAATCTGAAATTCTTAACCAACGGCCTATGGGATAAATTTTCCCCGGAATCTCATGAATGGCATGTCTATGATTCCACTAAAGATGCAGTTTAGTCAAAGCGTTTGTGAAGGAAAGAAGCTGTACCAGAGAGGATGAGAACATGAAATTCTGTTTCTATTATTGTGAGAGGATTACACAAATGCATACAGAAAGTCTGTGCGTAAAATAGGAAAGAAATAGTCAAAAGAATCAAGCAATAGTATGTTGGGGTCATATCTTGTAGAATCTCTAACGGTGAAAAATATGATAAATGCATTAAATACTTGGTGGAAATTAGGGGCATTTGCTCTAAATGTGCAAATAAAAGACGGCACATCTTTAGTCCGAGTAGAGTAAAGAACAAACCTAAAAGAATTGAGAAGGCTAAATAGTAAAATGGCATCATGATTTGAATTGGATTCTATGAAAGGATACACTAGTGAGAAATTCGCCCGATATCTCTGACGCAAACAATACCAAGGAAATATGGCATATCCCTAGGTAAATATTTAAGCATGTATAAAAAACAGGAAAGAAAAAAAAACAAAAGAAAACCAATAAAGGAAAATAAACCTCTGTATTATACGGTATCTAAAACAAGAGGATTACAAATCAAAAGGATTATAACGTTAAGACACTATAATTTGTCATTCAACTCTGAAAGAGAGGAAATGGAACAAGGAAAGTGAGATTCGTATTGGTTGTTTTTTGGCTGCTGGGGCTACTTTCAGCACAATCCACAGCTACGACAACTGCCTCTTTCTCGCATTGCTTCGATATTTGCCTCGGTCGATGTGCCGCCGAGGAACGCAAACCTGTTGCCTACTGTAGCATCCGATGCTTGAAAGATTGCATTTTTCCATCTACTACTTTAGATGCCAGCGGTGAAGAAACCCAACAACACTTCTGCAAGCTTGGGTCTAATTCAACAACACTTATATAAGAGACGTCTAATTCAAGTTAATTATTGAAATTGGAGATTAGTTTAATCACCCTTTCTTTCTTTCTCTCTCCTCCGGAGATCTCCTTCTTTCTCTAACTTTTCATTCTCTCCGTTCAAAAAATTATTTACAACTTACAAGAAAAAGGTACATAAAATCAATCTTAAACAAAGAGAGAGAGAGAGAGAGTGTGTGTTAGCAAAAGGAAAAGAAAAATGAAGGTGATAATAAGAAAAATATATGGGCATATGTTTCGAGAATTGCCTTCTGTGACATCAAATGCTTGAATGGTACAGTCCTATCATTTGTCTACCAATTTTAGTTAGTAGTAAGATTTGAAGTTTGAACCTCGAAATTTACCTTAAATTGTAAATTTGGTGACCATTAAACTATACCTAATGGTTAACTTAATTAATTTCTAAATTAAGTGAACATTAATAAATAGATTAAGTTGGTTCAGTTCATTTTTAGGTTGAAATTATGTGTACATTCTAGCTTATATGTCTATTTTCATTGTACCTCTTTTTGCAAATAGTATTCAAGTTTACTTTTTTATACTCTTTAGGTGGGAAGAAAGTAGAAAGTTGTGTAAATTTTTGCTTAGGCATCCAATTTTTCTACTTGTGATAACATCATGATACCTTTTGTTTTTAACCAAACTAACACACAAGCACATATAAGCGAAGTGTTCTCATGCAATCACTCAAAATTGCCTAATTGTAAAAGGAAATTATCACATACGAGAAACTTTTCTAACCTCTTATTACTTTTCTTATAAAAATATACAAAGGAAATATGATGCCAAACACTCTCTCACAAGTATTTAACCATCCACTCCACTTAATTTTCCTTAGGAGCCTTTAGATGTCCACTTTACAAGTATTTATAGTCTATAAATTATGGTAGTTGACACCCCCAACTATTCGAAAACTTGTATGACTTGGCTATCAAGTCAATTATGTCTAAGCGGTTTCGAGATTACGTGGTTTACTAGTCTAGGAAAATGCACCCACTTCCTTTATTTTCATACTCTAGGTTGACATACCATCTAACCCATTTTCTCTTATTTAGATGGTATAATCAGCCCATTCTAAGTTTCCAGCAAGTGTTCCCACATTTTTAGCCAATAACTCCTTGATGTCTTTCTACATTGGAGGAGTGTTTGTTACCTTACTTATATTTGACCAGTACACATGCTTTAGCATCCTATATTTTATTTTCAAGGAGCTTCTAACACCGATACCTTAAATGCCATGTTGGCTTGGTTGCTTATGTTGTTCATTAGCAACATACCCACATTTGTAAGAAGAGCACTCCTATGTTCTCCTTGCATTCATAGTACCTGATGCAACCTTTTGATTTGGTCTACACTCTAAGCATATACCCTATTTAGCCTGTTACTTTGCTACATGCCAAACTCTTGAGTGCATGCTATCTAGCATGCCATTAGCTTGAACCTAGGCCCATGCACCAATGTCTTATTGGTGCTCCTCAAAGCATTTGTTAACCAACTTACAACAAACCCTCATTGTGTTAGCTTAGACCCCTTTCCGTACACTAATGTTGGTTAACTTTCATGTGAGACATGCATTATCCCTCTCAAGAGTAATAGAGAATTTGACTATCTTGTAAGAGGAAACCTACTGTATTTGACTTGTCACCTTGTTATTTAGGAATCTAACATGCAACACTAGTGCACATTATTGTGCAACATCCATGCTTTAACCCCCAACTTCTTGATACCTTAATGCATATGCCATAGCCTAATGCCTAGCCTTCCTTAACTTGCTGCTATGCATATTAACTCCATGGTCACCTTGCTTCTTTGACATGCCTAACTTATGCTAATTTCATTGCTAGGCATTAGCATAATGTGCCATCAAATACTTGCTTTTTTATGGTAAGAGATTTAAAGATGTAACAAACCACTTGCACTTGTTGAAGTCAATGTCCTTATTCGTGGGGTAAACTAGTTTTTTTGCTTATGCATCTCCAAATCCTAGGCAATCTTACATCTTGGGGTAGAATTTTATAAGACTAACTGCTGCCACTTATAAGCAACATTACCTATTGACATTTTCAAGGTTAAAATCAAACCTAAAAAATACACATAATGTGTTCTACTTTCCTTCACACACCATGCCTCATTCTTATTATTTTGGACTCTATTAAACAATACTTATAATGAACTTGCATGACCACCCACCACCTATTGCTTTTTCTTGCATATTTGATTATGTAAAATCAACTTATGGTCTATGATATGTTTTTTCGAAGGAGGTTTAGTTAGTATAAGGAGGCTTACCTTGTTTCAAAGCATTATTTTTAGGCATTATTCTTACTGCCATGAGCTTGACCATCCTCGAAGTCGCCAATTACATGTCATTTTCTTCATTTTGCCCTCGTTGCACCTAAAAAGCAAACAATACAACACAAGTCTCACATTTGCTAGTAAGAGAATGCTTTTTATTAGTGACAAAGTATGACTAATTCTTATCCATAATCATAGAGCTATCCAAATGAGGGATCAATGCAATTTTTGCTTACATAAATGAAAACATTTCTAAGATCAGATCAAAATCATCTAATGGTATTATAGAGAAATCACATTTACTAATCCACCAACTAAGGGTTATGTCAACTCCTTTTATTATTTCTAGCATGTCACATGTTGGTGAGTTAATTTCCTTCACATAGCTACCTTCATATGATTACTAGTCTTATTCACATTTAACCTAAGTGAGCTCACTACTTGTTATGTAATAAAGTTATGCATTGTACCATAATCCACCAATGCCACCAGCTCTTACTTGCTTAGCCTGATTCTCATAAGTTAAGCACATGTCACACAAATAGTATTAAATAGTTTTATAAGATTAATCTAATACAGGTTGCTATCATTTGAACTTGCATCACTCCTACCCTTTTTAGTCACTAAGGTGCTCAATTTTTTCCATTTTAGACACTTCTTTGCCCTATGTGGACCATTATAAATAAAACAACTATAATTGATTTATTTTTACCTTAATCTAAAGTAATAGTTTTTCCTCTCTCCTTACTATCCTCCCACAATAGTCCTTTTTCTTCTACTTACTCTTGTATTTAGGTTGCTTTCCATGGTTAAAAGAACTAGAATTGTTGATTTAAAGATTAGCTAAGTTGCTAGTTACAACCATTGTAAAGGGCAAGTCCTTCCCATATTGCCTCTTTAGCTCAATTTGTGCCTAAAGTTCAAGTTCTAACATGAAATTAAAGAACTTATCCTTATTTGACATATTGTTAATGTCAAGTATCAAAGAGTTAAACTCCCTGATATGGTCATGTATTGTGCCATTATACTTCAACTTCTTCACCAACTTCCTTGTAACCCATAATGTATTATAAGATAGGAATTGATCTTTTAGCTTCTTTTCAGCGTGTCCTAAGTCTTTATTCTCTAACTTTTAGCACTAGCATCATCATTAAGCCTTATTTGCTACCAAAGCTTTACATCTTTACTTAAATATATGCTAGTTAATGTCACCTTCTTCACACTTGGCACATAGGTATGTGTGACATATTGCTCCATATCTTATAAGAAGTTATTAATTACTCTAACATCACCTTCTCTTTTGAAAGTTTTAGGTTTGGGTGCCTTTACCTTTTGCAAACACTCTACCACCACACTTGGTTGGTTGTTTATTGCTTTCTTGAGAATAGTAATATGAGCATGCAATTCATTAAGATGAAAGGATACATTTGAAGGTATACCTTTATATTATCATTGCAAATTGAGAATATTTAAATTATGGGTTTCCAATCTTCCACATATGGAGAAGTACTCCTCCTTTGGGACATAAATGATCACCACTTTGATTTTGGCCACAAGTTCATACACTACATCAAGACCCAATCTACTAGCCATTGATCAAATCTTAATACTTTGATGGTAGTTGTCATGAGGTTAATTTCAGACACCAAGCATTTTGCCCATAATGGTACAAAGACATCTTTTGGTCTTAGTCAAACCAACACATAAGCACATATGAGCAAAGTGTTTTAATTAAAGTACTTACAATTGCCCAATTTTAAAGAGACATTAGCATATATTGGAAACTTTTCTAACCTTTTATTACTTTTCTCACAAAAGTATATAAAGGAAATATAATACAAAGTCCTTAAGTATTTTTTCACCTCACATTTTACTTGTTTTTCCTTATAAGTCCTTGTCTACCCACTTTACAAATATTTATAGGTTATAAGTTGTGGTAGTTGACACTTCAAACTACCTATATATTTGTATGACATGGCTAACAAGTCAATTATGGTAAAGTGGTCTTGAGATTATATGGCTTAGTGGTCTTTAAACCACTAGCTCTTACTTGCCAAGCTGGATTCTCACATGCATAAGGCTAATTTGTAGGAGCACATTCCACATAAATAGTATTGAACAATTCTATAAGATTGATCTAATAGGGATTGCTATCATTTGAACCAAGCTTCCCCCTTTTTTAGCTACTAAGGTGCTCAATTTCTCCCGTTTAGGGCACTTATTTGCCCTATATGGACTATTACAAATAAAATAAATAGAATTTGATATACTTCTACCTCTATTTAGAGTAATAACTTTGTCTTTTCCTTTATTATCCTCTTCATGCTTGCTTTCTTTATTTAAAGTAATAACTTTGTCTTTCCCTTTATTATCCTCCTTATACTTGAGTCCTCTTTTTTTTTCTAGCTCTTGTCTTTGGACTACTTTTCATGGTTAGAAGAACTAAACAAGTTAATTTGAAGATCAACCAAGTCATCTGCTGCAACCATTGTAAAGGGCAAGTCTTTCTTGTCATGCCTCATTAGCTTGATTTATGCCTAAAGTTGAAGTTCTAACATAAAATTAAAGAACTTATCTTCATCTCATATATTGTTAATGTTAAGTATCAAGGAGTTAAATTCTTTGATATAGTCACATACTGTGCCACTATACTTCAATTTCTTCACCAACTTTCTTGTTACCTATAATGTATTACAAGGTAGGAATTGATCCTTTAGCATTTTTTTAACATGTACTAAGTCTTTATTCTTAAGCTTTTAGTACTAGCATCATCATTAAGCCTTGTTTGTCACTAAAACTTTACATCCTTAGCTAAATACATACTAATTAGCATCACCTTCTTTGTATTTGGCACATAGGTAGGTTGGATATATTGCTCTACATCTTAAAGGAAGTTCTTAATTACTTTAGTATCACATTCTCTTTCAAAAGCTTTAAGTTCAAGCACCTCTACCTTTCATAAACCCTCTACCACCTAACTTAGTTGAGTATCTATTGCTTTCTTAAGAATAATGATCTAAACATGTAATTTGTTCAAGTGAAAGGCTACATTCCAAGGTATTCCCTTATATTGTCATTACAAATTGAGAATATCCTAATCGTGGATTGCCAGTCTTCCACATATAAAGAAATACTCCTCCTTTAGGACATCACTAATCACCATTTTGATTTTGGCCATGCATTCACGCACAGCATCAAGTTAATTATGGCAAAGTGGTTTCAAGATTATATGGCTTAATGGTCTAGCATAGCACCTTCAGTAACCCATGTTTTTTTACTATCAAGAAGTTTATGGCACTAATGCCTTGAACATTATTTTAGTTTGCCCACTAGTAATATGCCTACATTTGTAGGATGGGCATACTAATGTGCCTCTTATCTCATGGTACTTGATGCAACCTTATGATAAGTCTACGCCTTGTTCAACTTGTTGCTTTACTACATATCTAACTCTTTTGTGTATATTGTCCAACACGTTATTGGCTAGGACTCTAGTCCATGCACCAACATCTTGTTAATGACACAATCAATCATTGAAGTATTAAAGAACTAATATTAACTAACTTTTATATGAAATATAAACTACCTTACTACAAACTGTTGGAGAATTTGATCATCTAATAATAGAAAACACTATTATGTTTTAGTTGTCACATTGTTGTTTAGCCTATCACCTTGTTGTCTAGCGCATTGTCATGGACATACGAGTTTCCCTCACGACCGTGTGACACTTAGCTTCCCCTACGCCCCTAGCAGAAGCTAAGTCAACCTCCCCCCTCTTGGATAGTGAAGAGAAAATAGAGCACCACCAGAAACCTCCGGAGAGAATGCTGAGAGAAAGAAATCACTCTATTATATTTGAGAGAAAGGGTACAAGTGAATTTGATCCCTCCACCCTTAGGCTATTCCCCTTTATATACAATCCTACCTCTTAAATGAATGGCTGAGATTCATCTAATCTAATGGCTACAATCAAAGCTCTAGAGAATTTTACAAGGATCTCTACATGTCTACATAATCAAGAGGATTCTAGAATAAGCTAGAATGTTTTGGGGTCCTAGTGAGCCTTTAGGCTCCCCTAGAACATTCTAGGGCATTTCACTCTCCCCCACCTAATCCTTCGGCGCCCTCATTGAGTCCTCATATTCTTGAAGTTGTTGTTGAAATTGCCACATATCATTTTTGCTTTCCCACGTTGCTTCACTCTCAGGCAATCCTTCCATTTGATCAAGTATTGAGTGCTTGATGGTATACCATGTTTTTGAACAATTTGTTTACCAAGCACTTCTTCAGCCTCTTTGAAGTAGGACTTTACCACAATTGGAGGAGCTCTATTGGATACGCCACATCTTAGATCTCCTTGGTCTTCCTTGAATGGTTTAAGCATACTTACGTGGAAGATAGGGTGGATTTTTAAGATTTTAGGCAAATCCAGTTTATAAAAGACCTTACCAACCTTCCTGAGGACTAAGTAAGGTCCCTCATACCTCCTTATAAAAGACCCTTATGGACAAAACAGAAAGCTTTGAATTGTTGGGGCAAAATTTTGACCATTACCTTGTCTCTAATAGTAAACTCAACTTATCGTCTTCTTCTGTCTGCCCATTTCTTCATCTTTTTAACTGTTTTGTCAAGGTAAGAATGGTCTATGTCGGCTTGCTCCTTCCATGACTTGGCCATCTTTAGGGCTCCTGGACTTCTGGTTGATGAATCCGTATCCACGGTATAGGTCATTAAAGGTTGTTGCCCAGTCGCCAACTCAAAGGGACTCCTTCTGGTTGCCTCGCTCTTTTGTAGATTGTAAGAAAATTGAGCTACGTCCAGGAGTTTTCCCCAATCACATTGGTTGGCACTTACAAAGTGCCTAAGATAACACTCCAAGAGAGCATTCACCCTTATAATTTGGCCATCGGTTTGAGGGTGAAAACTCATAGAGAAAGGCAACTCAATCCCCAAGAGTTTAAACAATTCATCCCACAGTCGCCCAGTGAAAAGAGGATCATGATTAGTTATGATGTGGCGTGGCAACCCCCAATACTTTACCACATTTTTAAAGAATAATTGCGTTGCCTCTTCAGCTGTACAATCAATTGAGGCAGGGATGAAAGTCCTATACTTTAAAAAGTGATCCACGACCACTATGATCGACCCCAACCCTTTTGACTTGGGTAAGGCAAAAATGAAATCCATAGTGATGGTCTCCCAAGGCCTTTGAGGTATCGATAAAGGCTCTAGTAAGCCTCCAAGTAACTAGTGATCAATCTTGTTTTGTTGGTACACTAGACAGGTCTTAGCATACATCTTAACCTCATCCCTCAACTGAGGCCAATAGTATGTTGCCTCCAACAATGCCCACGTCCTCCTCATGCCTGGGTGACTTGCCCACTTGGTATCATGACACTTCTTAATAAGGGAACACCTTATATTTCCCCATTTAGGCATATAGAGTCGCCTACCTCAGGTATAGATTAGGCCATCCTTTACCCAAAACCTTTTTGTCCCCCTCTTGACAGCAAGGTCGGTAATTTGTCTAGCTTTGGGATCATGCTTGAGCCCCTTTCGTATTAGGCCTTTGATATCCCCTTTTACTTGAGAGATGGCAGCTAGTTCTACTTATGACTTAAAGCATCAGTGATTACATTGGCTTTGCCCGACTTATATTCCAACATATAGTCGAATTCAGCCAAATAATCCTACCACCTGGCTTGCTTCGGAGTCAGCTTCTTTTGGGTTTAGAAGTAGCTAGTGGCTACATTATCCATCTTGATTGTAAATTGAGAACCCAATAGGTAATGGCACCAAGTATGGAGACAATGCACAGTGGTGGTCATCTCTTTCTTTTACACTGTGTACTTCCATTTGGTGTCATTCAATTTTCTACTCTTATAAGCCATAGGATGCCCTTCTTGCATTAGGACCCCTCATATAGCGAAGTCAGAAGTATCGGTGTGGACTTCAAATGCCTTAGTAAAGTCAGGGAGAACAAGGATAGGGTTTTTACTTACCATAGCCTTTAACCCTTTAAAGGCCATTTGTTGTCGGGTTGTCCATTCCCATGACTAGTCCTTCCTTAACAGGTCTGTTTGTGCGGTTGTACATGCTGAGTATCCCTCAATGAACCACCTATAGTAGTTGGCTAACCCAAGAAACGATCGTAACTGTGGCACGTTCTTTGGTGATTCCCAAGCTTGGATGGCCCACACCTTTTCTTCATCCATTCTAATTCGTCCATTCCCCACCACATGACCAAGGAAAGGTACCTCCTATGCCGCAAAAGTGCACTTCTCCTTTTTTATGTAAAGTTTGTTGTCCCGTAAAAGCTTGAACACAGTTTATAAGTGATTTACATGGTCTTCAAGAGTCTCGCTGTAGATAAGAATGTCATCCAAATAGACCACTACAAACTAGTCCAAGAATAGCCAAAAGATCTAGTTCATAAGTGTGGAGAAAGTGGCAGGGGTGTTTGTTAGCCTAAAGAGCATCACCAACCACTTAAAGGAACCATAATGGGTAACACAGGTGGTCTTTGCCTCGTCCCCTTCTGCGATACGAACTTGATAGTATCCATAACGCAAGTCCACCTTTGTAATCCACTTGGCTAGTCCTAGTCTATCAAACAAATCAAGAATGAGAGGAAAGGGGTATCGATTCTTTACCATAATCTTGTTAAGCACTCTATAGTTGATGCACATACGTAATGAATCATCATGCTTCCTTTGGAATAAGACTGGAGTGCCATAGGGAGCCTTCGAAAGTCGAACTTGACCCACATCCAGTAAACTAATCAACTATCTTTTCAACTCATCAAGCTCGGCAAGTGCCATGCAATAAAGGGTCATAGTGGGTGGCTTAGACCCTTACTCCAACTTTATTCTGTGATCAATTTCTCTCCTTGGGGGAAGTCATTTAGGTAGTTTAGGAGGCATGACATCCTTGTTTTCTTCAAGGATGTCTATAATCTTTTGGGGTAGGTCCCCCTCTAGAAAGATAGAGGGATCGCTGGTCACCATCATTGCCAAGTATGTGACTTCTCCCCGTTTGAGGCCCTTTTTTGCTTGCATTGCCGATAGGATTTCCCTATTACTCACCTTTGGGGTGGTAAAAACCATTCACGAGGCCTCCTTCTCAAGCACACTGATGGAGTTTAAATATGGCATAGGCACAATTTGTACCTTATGAAGGAAGTCCATGCTAAGTACGATCTTGAAATCGTCCATGTGCGCCACTGAAAAGTCAACTGTCCCTCTCCATGGACTAAGGCTCATTGGTACATTTCGGGTAACCCCATGTAAAGGCTTGGCACCAGTGTTGACGGTCTTAAGCCAACCCCCATTAGTGGTCATAAAGAGACCAAGCCGTGTAGCTTCCTCCTCGGTGATGAAGTTGTGAGTAACGCCTGTGTCAATCATGACTTGGGCTTGCTGTCCATTTATCTGCACGTCTACAAACATCAGCCCCTTACCTTTCATTACTTAGAGCTCTTGTTTGCTCTTAAGAGCATTAAGTAAATGTAGGGAACCAATCTGTTTTGTTGGATCATCGACTACTTGTGACCTTTGTTGTTCGATCATAGTTGCCAACGAACCCAGTTTTGGACAATTTTTCATAGGGTGTAGCCCCTTGCACATGAAGCACTCTCCTCTAGGCGTGAAGGATTGCTTCTTCTCCTCATAGTCTCTTCTCGTAGGCAGGTCGTAACTTCCTTGGCCTCTATCTTTTTCTCCCCCACTTTTGTTGGAGTTACTCTTGGAGCTCTTATTTTTAGAAGACTCACTCCTTTGGTACTCGGTGAGGGACTCCACAATTGCATTGGCCTTGTCAACGTCTTTCGCCCCTCGTCGTTGCACTTCCTATTTGGCCCAATTTTGGAGTCTATCCATGAAATAGAATAATGCATCTTCTGCCCCTAAGTTTGGAATTTTTAGCAATGTAGTGAAATCCCTAACATAGTCAGGGATAGAAGCCTTATGTCTCGGCTCCCTCAGTTGCTTGCGTGCTTCATAAACCACGTTCTCAAGGAAGAATTGCCTCTTAAGTTCCCTCTTGAAGTCTTCCCATGTCTTTATAATGCAAAGGCCTTTTTGCATATCTGCATGCTTCCTTCGCCACCATAAAGTTTCTATATCCACAAGGAAAAGGCTCGCCATACTCACTTTGTCTCACTCGTTTGCCATCTTTAGACACTCAAAGTATCTCTCTATTTGCCATAAAAAATTCTCCACCTCTAAGGATCCCTCTTGCCCCAAAATTCTTTGGGCTTGGGAGCTTTCACCTTAAGAGCTCCCCTTGACCCACCTTTGCTAGCCACGATCCTCTTGCACATGGCTACGTCTTGGCGCATCTCCTCCAGAATGGTTTCTAAAGAGGTCACTTGAGTTTGCAAGCCTTTGACAGTCTACATGACTATCACCTTGAAGGCTTGCTCACTCCCATAACACCCTTCATTATTGGAAAAATACTCTTGGATGTCCCCTTTAACTCTGTCAAGCTCTTCTAATGTGTGAGATTCTAAGGCATCAAAATTATGTTCAATACGTGTACCCATTTCAGACATTACCTGTTCAATGATATTGGACTTTTCCTCTAGAGTGGCAAGAGTGACGACGGAACAATTCTTGCTGCGTCCACGCTCCTTCCGCTTATTCCTATCATGAGTGGGAGATGGATCACGTCCCCTCTCCATCCCTCGGTGTTCCCTCACCATATTCTCCACTATGGTGTTCGACATTATGCCTCACGAACCAGGCCCTGATACCACCTGTCGCGGATGTACGAGTTTCCCTCACGACTGTGCGGCACTTAGCTTCCCCTACGCCCTCAACAGAAGCTAAGTCAGCCTCCCCCCTTTGGATAGTGAAGAGAAAATAGAGCACCACCAGAAACCTCTAGAGAGAATGCTGAGAGAAAGAAATCACTCTATTATATTTGAGAGAGAGGGTACAAGTGAATTTGATCCCTCCACTCTTGGGGCTATTCTCTTTTATATACAATCCTACCTCCTAAATGGATGGCTGAGATTCATCTAATCTAACGGCTACAATCAAAGCTCTAGAGAATTCTACAAGGATCTCTACATGTTTACATAATCAAGAGGATTCTAGAATAAGGTGGAATGTTCTGGGATCCCAGTGAGACTTTAGGCTCCCCTGGAACATTCCAAGGCATTTTAGTATTCTGCTATAATACCAGCACACACTGTTATGCACCACTCATGCTTAAGGCCTCAACTTTTTTCTTACTTAACACCAACACCATAGCCCAATGCCTAGCCTCCTTTGGCTTTTTACCTTGTATATTAACTCCCTATTCACCTTGCTTTCTTGATGTGCCCAATTCACACCAATCTCCATGCCAAGTATTAATGCAAAGTACTACTAAATGCTTACCTTTTCATGCTAAGAGACATAAGGGTGTAACAGTTACTATGTTAGCTTAAAATGTTTGGACTTTTGTTACAAGAATCAAAAATGTTGTATGTCTTAATGACTCATAAGTATTCTCAAAAACAAACCAAAAAATGACCCATAATAATATGTGACAAATTATGGTATACCATATCTATCATAACAACAAAAGGAGTGGAAAGTTTTTTTTTTTTTAGCAAAGGAGAAAACTTTATTCATTTATTATAATTTCTTACATCTTAATCTTTAAGAAAAAAGATAAGACGTTCTCCTTATGTCATATTATATCTTTTATATTGGTTAAGACTATTTTTATCAACATATGAGCCACATCATTAAAATATATTTTCATAATGAAGCTCATAAATTTAAATTACAAAACAAATGCACTTTCTTCCTTTTTAATACCTAGTCCTACCAGCATACTTAAAATCAAAATATTTCCAATTTTAAAAAACAAAACTCAATTCTACTAGTAACCTTTTCCTCTTGATATATATCTCCCTCTCAAAAATGTTGTTGTTTTTGTTGTTGAGCCAAGTTTTCGTGGGTGAGGGACATAAATCATCCATAAGCTTGGCCTTCACATTAAAAACTAGGTTTTTTATTTTGTTTTTTCACCATATTCAACTTTATATCTATGAACTTGAGCTTCAAAGGGTTAATTGAAATCCATCCACAATTAACTCTCATGAAATAGAATAGAAAGGTATAGGTTGAATTAATTAAAAAATATAGGTACAATATTACAATACAACATCCATAAACATTTAGAACTATAATTGCTATGACCCTTTTAAGAGCAAGACTGCATAACAACACATAGGTAGCAACATAAAAGCAACAAAAAGATACTATAGTTCTTTTTTTTTTATCGATTCAACTTCATTTATTTGTGACATCAAGTAAAATTTAAAAAGTTTGCATATGTTTTTGCTATCATGATGCTCTATAAGTAACACTACTTAGTTTTTCTCTCATTTCAAAAAAAGAACAAATGCAAAAACAAAAAAAGAAAATAAGGAATAATGATGATGGAGGATGAAGAAAAAGAATTCTTACCATTTTAAGAGTTTGTTAATATTCATTAAATCTAAGAATTTTGCTATCAAGACAAAAATTCTTAGTTAATTATTTTTCTAAGTTTTTTTTTAGCTATTTTCCTAACTATTGGGTTTTAAATTCTTATTCAAAGTACTACTTTTATTTAGTTTTAGTTCTTAGCTATATAAATAGGGTTGAAATGTTTGTTTGAGATTGAAGTTGAGTTTTGTGATTACGATTGATTGTTGCAAAACCTATTATTAGTAAATGTAATTAATTTTTTGGTAATTATTTGTAGTCTTTTGAAAGAAAAATGAAAAAATTCTAACGTCATATTATTTTACCTTTTATGCTTTTTATTTCAAATCTATTGGTAATTTCTAATAATAATTCATTGGCTCAATAAAATTTTATATGTTTTTTTTTTTGAAGATTAATTGGCTAAATAGGATTATATTTGATTAAGTCTTTTTTTTTTGTTGTTTAATTGTAAGAATTGAATGAAATTGAAATTAAATAGTTGACTTAATTTACATTTCTAGTTATAATTATTACTATGAAAATTTTATAATATTAGTAAAGTTAAGAAAACATTATTCTAGTAAATGTGAAAATCTTCTAATTTGGATTTCTTTTTATTCTTTTTTTTAAAACATAAAAAATCATAAAAGGAATTAAATTTAGAATATTTGGGAAAAAATTATTTCCTTTTTTAATTTATCTCCCTTAATCTATGAATTTAGGAGAAAATGTTAATTAAGCCAAGTTAAGATTTCTCTCAATTTTGGCAATATATATATTCTTACTTTAGGCACGATTTTATTATATCAAGTTTAGTATGATATTGGCTATTAATATGTATTTATAAAGATTACGATAAAAATGACTTAAATTGTGAATATATATTTTTTTCTATTTCAAGAAAGCAAAAGTAGAAATTAGAGTGTAATTTAAAAAAAAAAAAAAGATAAAAAGGAGATATTGAAAGTAGCTTTTTAAAAAAATAAATAAATAGAGGAATGATAAAATTTTTGTTTTCTTTTTTTCCCTTTTTAAGAAAAAAAGGAACTTTGAGAGTAATTTTTTTTCTTTTCTTTCCTCTGTTATTTTTCTTAAATTATGAATGAGTGAGAAATTGCTATATCAACAAAAAATGATGAGGTGGTAGAAGGAAGATGACTAGGATTTTCTTTCAATTTTGATAAAATTAATATTAATATAAACATATAGATATGGACTACGTTAAGACTCACGTGCTGCATAAGTTCTATGTAAAATTTACATTAACCTATTATTTGAAAACTTGTATGACTTGGCTATCAAGTCAATTATGTCTAAGTGGTTTCGAGATTACGTGGCTTATTAGTCTAGGAAAATGCACCCACTTCCTTTATTTTCATACTCTAGGTTGACATGCCATCTAACCCATTTTCTCTTATTTAGATGGTATAATCTGCCCATTCTAAGTTTCCAGCAAGTGCTCCCACATTTTTAGCCAATAACTCCTTGATGTCCTGCTACATTGGAGGAGTGTTTGTTACCTTACTAATATTCGATTAGTACACAATGTTTAGCATCCTATATTTTATTTTCAAGGAGCTTCTAACACTGATACCTTAAATGCCATGTTAGCTTGGTTGCCTATGTTGTTCATTAGCAACATACCCTCATTTATAAGAAGAGCACACCTATGTTCTCCTTACATTCATAGTACCTAATACAACCTTTTGATTTGGTCTACACTCTAAGCATATAGCCTATTTAGCCTGTTACTTTGCTACATGCCAAACTCTTGAGTACATGTTATCTAGCATGTCATTAGCTTAAACCCAGGCCCATGCATCAATGTCTTATTGGTGCTCCTTAAAGCATTTGTTAACCAACTTGCAACAAACCCTCATTGTGTTAGCTTAGACCCCTTTCCATACACTAATGTTGGCTAACTTTCATGTGAGACATGCATTATCCCTCTCAAGAGTAATAGAGAATCTGACTATCTTGTAAGAGGAAACCTATTGTATTTGACTTGTCACCTTGTTATTTAGGAATCTAACATGCAACACTAGTGCACATTATTGTGCAACATCCATGCTTTAACCCACAACTTTTTGATAACTTAATGCATATGCCATAGCCTAATGCCTAGCCTTCCTTAACTTGCTGCTATGCATATTAACTCTATGGTCACCTTGCTTCTTTGACATGCCTAACTTACAAAAAAAAAGAATTTGATAATACTTTTTTTCAAAATAAAAAAAAATAAATTAGAATTATCTTTTTTTCTTTTTTTTTCATTTTATGTTCTCTAACTATAATATAAGTAAAAGTGATGTTGTGACTAAATAAGAATAAAATGTATTTCTCTTTTTTCCATGACAAAATGGGGTGTATATATATATACATACACTTAGTTTATAACCATACTACTCTCATTTCTATATTCTTATAGTTAGAGATATATATTGAATTAATTTACAATGATAACTAAAAAGAATAACTGTTACTAGTTGAGTATTTTCATCACAATATAAAATAAACAAATTTGAAAAAAAAAAACAAAAAAGTAGTAATTTAAAAAGAGCTCTAAAACTTATTTTAATGGTTTTTAAGAAGATAAAAAGAATTTGAGAGCTTTTTTTAGAAAAAAAAATACAAAAAAAGAATTTTTTTTTTCTTTTTAAGAAAAAATAGGTGAATTTTTAAGAAATTTTTTAAATTATTTTTCTTCTTCTTAAGAAAACAAAAATAGAAGTTTGGAAGTAATTATTTCTTTTGTTAAAAGAAAAATTTTTGAATAATTTTGTTCCATTTATAAAAAAAAGCAGATTTAAATTATAAATAATTTTTACTTTTTTAAAAGTGTCATTTGATAGTAATTTTCTTTTACTTTTAAACAATGTAAAAGAAATAATACTTGGATTTTTTTTTTTTTTTGGAAAAAATAAGAGAATTTTGAAAATTTTCCTTTTTAAGAAAACAAATAAGGGTATTTGAGATTTTTTTTTCTTTTCTTTTTTTTAATTTATTTTAATTTAGAATTAAGAAAAAATCATCATATAAGTGAAGCAAATAATATGGTTGAAGGAAAATAAGGTTAGTTTTTCTATTATATTAGTCAAACACACATTTTAATAAGTTGATTAAATTCTACCTACAAAAGGAAAAATTAAGAATACTTTTTTTATTTTATAAAAAATAAAAAGTAACACAAATTATGAGTATCTCTTTTATATTTTTAAGGAAATGAAAAAATTAGGAGTAATTTTTTATCCCTTTTAAGAACATGAGAAAAATTAGGAATTTTTTTTCTACTTTAAAAAATAAAATAGAAAAATGTAAAAGTACTTTATTATTCTTATTTTAATTATCTATAACATAAATAAAAGTCATATTATAAATACATTGTATGTTTTTCTTAACTTTATTAATTGATACACTCATGTGTGTACACACACACACATATTTACTTAGTTTGTAATTACTTTATGTATAATAATTATATATTATTGTTGTTAAAGATATAAATGTAATTAATGTATAATAAAAACTAAAAGAATGATTGGTGATAAAATAAAAGAATTAAAAAGAGAGAAATTTGTAACTTACATAGAGTTGCAAAACTTACTTTAATGGTTTCAAAAACTCTGCTATATTTTTTCCTTTTTTAAAAAACAAAAACAAAGAGAGAGAGAGAGAGAGAGAGAGAGAGAGAGAGAGAGAGAGAGAATTTAGACCTTTTCTATTTGAAGAAAATAAAAAAAATTAGGAGAAATTTTTTTCTACCTTTTTTCAAGAAAAAAATTGATGAATTTGGACAAAAGTTTTTTAATTCTTTTTTCTTCTTCTTAAGAAAACAAAAGGAT